>JACJUY010004396.1:11047-36104 GCA_014220935.1 Platorchestia sp. MABIK
GGTGGTGCAGCGTGTCCAGTGGTGGTGCAGCGTGTCCAGTGGTGGTGCAGCGTGTCCAGTGGTGGTGCAGCGTGTCCAGTGGTGGTGCAGCGTGTCCAGTGGGGGTGTAGCGTGTCCAGTGGTAGTGCAGCGTGCTCAGTGGTGGTGAAGAGTCTCCAGTTTTTCAAAATGGTCATTTGCTCAATTACATCAAAAAATATATCACATATGCGTCAGGGTGCTCAAATTTCCACAGTATTTTCACAAAGCAGCGCAATTCAAGTGTTAAAGTTCTGACCTCCATCAAACTACCAAATACAATGGTCCACATTAATATTTGTGAACCTTAGATGACATACCATACCACACGCACATTTAACACATAATATTTTCAACCACTGACATGGCTGTCAAATCACTAGCGTGCCAGAGCATATACTTACCTTCAAAAGACCTTTATGTTGACGTCATTTGAAAATCCAATACCGCATTACACTTAACCTTCATTAGAAAAATGCTCATTATAATATCTCACCCTAATGAAATGAAATAACATAGCTGAAAATAACAGCCTTGTAAAATGATCTCGCAAAAACCGATAACTACTTCTCAGCCATAACTATCACCCTTGTCATTTAGTTTGCACACGTGCCTCTCAGGCGCTCCCCGAGCATTAGTTGGGGAACAGCTTCCCCAGCACCAGCGGACACCCTTACCCTAAAGGCTATTTTTCTGGTGTTCTCGAGCTTTTCTCAGCTCTTCCCAACTCTCAACACCTTCTCCCCTCACACACACATTCTTTGCCTCAACACTCACAAATGCACGACATACACAGCACAATACACACAACGAATACAACACACATCAAATGCACAATGTACCCAGCACAATACACTCGTACACAACACTCACGAGCCGAATATGCAGACGTACATGACACGAGGTATTTATTAACACGCATGACAAGACCGGACGCACACAAACACACACAAAATTCCTACGGTGGAAAACACAGCCACAGTTTTATTCACTATACGCTCACTCGTCCGTGTACACTCAAACAAACACAGTCCATACACACACACGCACTCATTAACACACGTAGACTCACATGAGCTCATACAAGTGTGCATATTTACTAATGCATCTCACACACTCACTCCCCTACTAATACATCGAAACACAACTCTCATACAGGAGCGCATATTTACTATAATAAGCTTGTGCACACACTAACACAAACGCACACACAAGCGTGCAGGAGATAATGTACGAATAAATTTCAGAAATATGTCATACATATGTACATGATTATTCCAACTATTAATATCGATTTTCAATATTTGAAATTGAACACATGTTAGTCACAGAAATTTAACAAGTATGCCCTAAAGAATTATTAAAATCTGCGATAGACACCACTAGTGTTATTCACGACTTAGGGATAAGTCAGCTACATGTCAAAGAGCATAACTGGTCTCAACGGTTAAAATTCATTCAGTTCATATCATAACTTGAATGCTTCCGAGCCACCAAAACTGTTAACCAGCGATAAAAATCTCTCCCAAAAACAGTGTTTCCATAGCAGCGAAATAAGAATTGTATTAGTTCCACATAAACCCAACTCCGGCTTAGCATGCAATTTACTCGTTTCAAAAATGCTGCCCACCCAACGCGATAGACTAGCCCATGAACTCAAGGAAAGTAAAACTAACCTGACCTTTATGAGTTTATTCGCGTGAATATCAGCTTAAAAAAAATACCATTGACGTATTTGTATGCTGTATTACAAATAGACACTCAAAACCGCAAGCATAAAGAAACATTCTATTTGTAACGCGAAGAATGATATAATTCGTCATTTCCTCCTCTCTATCGCTTCTCCTCGTCATCCTTAACAATCGTTCTGAAGGAACAAATCTCTCACTAGATGGCAGAGCAAGCACGACAATGTTCAAGCGTGAAATGAACGAGAAAATAATAGCACAAATGATAACAGAGCACAAAAGGGTTGCGTGCTGCTCTCTTTCTATCATGACCGCAGGATCAGCGTAATTGAAAGGAGCGGTGCGTTGTAGGGGTGCGCACCGTCATGTAAGAAGTTAGGCCTGGCAATGGCGGCTAGGGCTGGTAGCCCGCTGTGAACACGGGCTATTAACCCTCATTTGGGCAGTGGTCATACAAAGCCTGGTATACATTGAGCCGCCTGGTCCTAGATATACACTGATCAGTAAATAAAACACTGATCAGTCGATAACACTGTGATAAATAAATAACTCACTAATAGCACACAGATCAATCGATAGCACGCTGATCAGTCGGTCATCTCTTGGATTGATTGTACACAGTCCAGTAACTAATACACTCGTTATATTTTGTGTAGAGAATCATTCGCTGTGTACTGGTCTTTTGTTAATGTCCCCTTCATATTTTAATGTTCTGTTTAGTTCATCATACTCTGATCCGTTACTAGTGCACTGATCCATTACTCATACGCTGATAGCTACTTATACACTGATTCGTTACTAATACACTGATGAACGCATGAGAATAAAAATAGACTCAAAATTATATCGAGTGCTGAAATAGTTAATACACTTTGGGCGGTGTTAGACACTCCGCTTTGATACAACTAGTAGCAACTTTTATAGTTTTATACATTCACTCGTTTGCATATGTCATTCAACGGTGACCAGAGAGCTAAATATCGGTAAACTTCGTCAGTTATCCCAGTTGCATTTCATCACAACATGAAAAATTATAAGCCAGAAAAAAAAATTTAAAATATTTTTTCATTTCCCAAGAACTAGGCCTATCTTTTCATTCATGCACAAGTCAAATGATTGAAATAAAGATCATAAACCTTATCTATTTAGTGCAAATGTTGCTTTAGGACGTGACGCATTACTTAAGACGTGACCACAGATCGAAATACACACTGCAGCGTGGACACTGAACTTACAATAATGTAATAACCTGTGTTGCAGTGTAGCCAAGCTCCAGTTTACTGGATAGGGCCACATGTCAGGCAGCAGGTTAATATAGAACAAATGAAATAGCATTAGATTAGATTGAGACTTCCTAACGACAACAAAAGTGTTCTAAGAAAAAGATGGAAGATAGCATTAAGTTTCAACTTCAGAAACGGGAAATCCCACTCAGGATCCCCCTGCGAGTAGAAAAAGTTAACGCTTTGACCGTGACGTGAGCCGCTGGTGTAAACGGATGGGATTTTCATTACGCTGCGGACCGCCCAGAAGTCACAAACTCAATTTTCATTGAAATTTAATCAAAGCTAAATTAAAAGGCGATCCACTTAACGTTTGCTATTTTCAAAATTGCTTTCTACAATTGACTTTAAATTTTTAGTTGAATATTGAACTTCGTTTTAATCAATCGCATCATTTAGTAGGTAATTTAAAGATCGAGGAATCTGTGCACCCACACTCTGATCATGCACAGCAAAAATTAACAAAAATCTAATAAAACACGACAAAAGTTTTAGAAGAACGTATAGGTGATGAGGAAAACGACACAAGTAAACGGAGGAAAATGATGATCCCTAACAGAATGGAAACCTAATGGCTTTCAAAATAAGGAATGCCCACCTAGCCTGAAGCCAAGGACCTCACACCTTCCATATGGGATTGCTAATTTTCATTGATACAATAGCTGAATCAACTGAGAAGGTTAGAGTTATATTTTTTAGTTACCAATGTAAATCTTATCATAACAATGAACACAGCGGATTTCCCCCAACACTTTACGGCAAGTGTAGACATTTTCTACCGCTGGATTGAAGATCGATGATGCGCGATGAAATCACTTTTCAATTAAGAATAAAAACTGACATGAACCTACTTAATTTTATCAAAGGTAGTACTGTTATGAAAGAACTTGATCAGTGCGTTCACCCAACTCGAAAACACTTTGAAGTCCACAAATTTGAACTCAAAACGCAATCTTAAGTCACACTGTTCGAGTAAACACCGAGAGCCGCAGCTGCGAAGTGACCAACTTCGATCCTCATCGCCGATGATCATCCGCCAACATACGACCCTGTTCTCGCTCTCGATCTCCGAAGAACACGAAGACCATCGCTCCTGATAATAAAGTGCCGGGCTTATCAGTGTAAGTGTTCGGTCAGTGAGTGCATTACGCTTAAGAGAGCGAAAAAACGAGCGCACTGCGAAAAATTCGCAGCCAAGATCAAGAATACGATGTTAGTGGGTGCCAACACGGAGGGGTCGAGCTGCTGAGGAGTGAGACCGTCGCTGTGGTAACTCTACGCAAGCCTCGTGTCTATCTCGACCGCAGTGTTTATGCGGCCATTCCGGTCCATTGGTAGAATAATGAACAGAAGAGAATCCAATTCAGGTCATTTATTCTGCTCTGACAGTAGATTTAGTTCATTTATTCAATTTTGTTAGTAGAGAGAGGAAAGAAAAGAATCCAATTCAGGTAGTTTATTTTGCTTCGTTAGTAGCGAGGAAAAATCAAACAGCTGTAAAGTGACAGAACTCACAGCAAGACTAGATTAGATTATAGGTTGACTTAAAGCCTCCCTAACCGCAACAAAGGCGTTCCAAAGAGAAGGAGGAAAGCACCATTCAGTATGGAATCCATGCATATGGCGTGCTTCCGAACAAAATCTACTGCGCATTGAAACAGCAATTCAGGAAGTAAGTTTGTGAAACCAGATAAAATTTTAAAAAGAAAATCAGAAAGGCTGAAGAACAAAACAGTTGTGGACCGAAAACATAGTTCGAAACAAAACAAATCACAAATTGATTTCAACAAAATCAAGGCTTGTTTAAACTAACCTTTAGCTTGGAACTTCAGTTCTTCCCTCTGGGAGTGCTATTTACATTAGATCCAAAAGTTGTATCTTCCTGAAAAGAGCATTACCAGCAATACATTTGGAAAATTGTTAAATTTAGAAAAATCTCCTTGTTTGAACTTAAGTTTGTGGAAGAAGGAGAACAGCAGCAATGATTTGAATGACTACAATTATTGAACTACACACAAATTATTATTTTTCAGAAAAGCAACCAAAGGGAATCGAAAAACACGACAGAATCACCATTAACACTTTGAACGCGATGGGCTAAACTGAAGTTCAATATTCCCTCATATTTAAAGTCAATTGCAATAGGCAATTCTGAAAATAGCAAACATTAACTTGATCGTTCCTTCATTTAGTTTTGATGAAGCGTTAATGAAGAATGAGTTTGTGCCTACTGGTCGGTCAGAAGCATTACGGAAATCCCCTCCGTGATCACCGTCAGCTCATGTCACTGTCAAGGCATGTCAAAATTTCAATAAATCTTAATAATTTCCGGGTATTTCTGCTCAAACTCTACGACATACTTGGAAGCTCAAAAAACCTATCGAAGTAAAGTTAGGAGTTTCATTTTTCCAGTGAGAAAAATTTTTATTCTAGCATGACTAACAAACAACAGTGATGTCTACAGCTGTCAGTACCTATGTAGCAACTGACCCTTCATTATACAAAAAAGTACAGTGATCACTGGAAAAGTACCAAGCGGATGAGCAGTGTGTCCTCCATAGACTGTTCTTTCCTACGTAGAAATTCGTAGCGTAATGGGATATTTTCTTTTTAATATGGGCTGAAAATTCAGTCGCCTAAATAAAACTTCCTTGAAAAAACAGCATCAGTTTTAGTTCTAACTCGAGACTTAGTACTCAAGATTCGTTTCACACAAAATTAATCCGCAACTATAATCAATATTTATGAAAACTAACCATTACTTAATTCCTAAGTACGACTACCATGTTCATCTTAGCCAAAATTATTTCTGAAATCCAAGTTCAGAGAGTAGAACCGAACCGAGTGAAAGAGACAAGAAGCTCGTAAAGCACCCTAAAACGGCACAAAAGGAGAACCATTTGGTAAGAACTACACTTGGTTTGAACTAAATAAGCACTGGTGATGGAGGCGGGGAGCTGCAATGGACGTGGATGACTCCATGAACAAAAAGGGTAAGAAATTTCAGTTCTGCAATGAGCTGCAATGCGTGGCATGCTGTACCTTCACTCTCGGGCTGAATTCTTTTCGTTGTGTCGCGACGGTGTGTGTCCAGGCTGTTGATTGGCTGCGGTGTGTGTTCAGCCTGCTGATTGGCTGACCTCGACTGCATATCTTCAACATTTCTAACCTAAAATTCATTGTCCGTTGCCCGCTCGTTTGAATGATTTCGTCATGCGCACATGTGAAACATAGATGTGGATTTCTACATTTTTAGGATGAAAATCGCATCTGTACATGAAATACGAAGAAAATACAGATATAATAAGCAGTACTTTTTAAAAAAAATTACTAAAAAATTCATGCTGTTTCTTCCATCTTCCTTAGTAGTTAACTACAAAAAGTCAAGCATCATAATACTCATTTCCAGTGACTCAAATGAACGGCTATTTTAAAAATAGTCATTTTTCTGTGTATTCCTTCAAAATTTAGCCAGCGTTCGTCAATACTGAGGGCATAAATGTCATTTGCTGCACAATTTGAAGCGTAATATTTTCTCCTGTTACGCGATAATGAACATGTTTTTGGCGCCTGCTACGCAGTATTGAGTGTATTATAACCTCCTGCTACGCAGTATTGAATATATTTTTACCTCCTGTTATGCCTATGAAACATATTGCCTCCCGTAACGCAATACTGAGCATGTTATTCACTGCTAATACATGGTATTCACTGATCTACTGCCACCTGTAACACAATATTGAACACGTTCTTCACTACTGATATGTAAGTGTAGCATTCACTGCTCTACAGCCTGCAGCGCAGCGGCACCCCAGTGCCCAGTACGGAGAAGGTCGAAGCTCCTCAGGGTCCGATGATACCAGAGTCGCTCGCGTCTAACAAGCGTCTTCCAAAACTATCTTTTAAGAACGATCCTAAATGATCCCAAAGATCCCCAGTTACCCGAAAAAGGTTGAATTTATGTTACTCGAGAGTAAGATATGTGCATTGATTGATTTTGAAGTATTGAAAACTCGCAGAATCAAATCATGTTTGTTGAGTTTCTGACTTTGAATTAAATGGCGTCTTGGAGGTTTTTCGCCGGCTTCACTTGTTCATTTATTTTAGGATTATAAATATTATTATCTATTTCACTCACACTTACCCATGAAAGGGCATTCTGAATATGCAATTATAACGCAACGTTAATTATAATAATTAACGTGTAATTCCAATAGCTCATACGTAAGGGATAAATTCGCAATTCAAAATTTGAAATCGAATGGAAAGTAGCCATCTTTCTTCACATGAGAGAAGCATTTCTTTATAAAATTCATAATTGATACAAACCGACTCTGAAAAATTACTACACTTCAAAACGTAGAAAACTTTGACTCTGGCGTAGAGATGACCTCTTCAGAAGCAGAAACCCTTTCTCTGAAGCTCCTCTCTCTTGTGAAGGTTCTTTAATAGGAAAGGCATCCGGGCTGGTATCCTCAGAAGGACTTCAGACACGAAGCCATAAAACAAGAAAAAAATAATGGCAGAACCTCTTGGATAGATTGAGCCAGTTTGACTCCCCGGCTGTCGATTACATTGGGTTGTCTGTGTGTAAAATCACTGCACGAATCCGTTTGAAGTAAATCCGAATTTCATTAATATTTAATTATTAAGGCATTTTCAATGCCCTCAAACTCCAGCTTAGTATATCTAGCCCGCCTCTTTTGTTATACAATGGCTGGAATTTTCGGCGAACGACCAACAAAAAAGCTTTCAATTCCCGAGACTGGCTACCGCGGTCACCCTTCCGGCATTCCGGAGCGAATAGTTTCAGGGCCTAACTTTCAGAACGACTTCTCTACATCGTGAATGCAGTTTTAATTCCAAATGTTCCTGTAACATCAAACCATCTGTCCCAATGAAGACTTTCCTTGTGTTCAACTTGTAGAAGTATTTCCTTCTGTTCACCTTGTGTGAATTTAAGTTCTCTTCATCCTGAATGCAGTTTTAGTTCAAAAAGCTTGTGTCTCATTAAACCATCTGTCCCAATGAAGAATTTCTTTGTGTTCAGCTTGTATGGATTTCATTTCTCTTTTTCGTGTATACAATTGTAATTCAAAAAGCTTGTACCTCATCAAACCATCTGTTCCAATGAAGAATTTCATTGTGTCGTTAGCATAGCTGTACAAGACTGGATGAATTTCAGGTCAATGACTTCACAAGAGTTCATCTTGCGAAGCCATTTGTTGAGATGTCAATGTCGGTAGTCGTCCATCAAGTGTTATGACTCATGAATCCAACGCAAGGATTGATTAATCTTGAGTCACTGCTGGATTGATGAAGTTGTAGTACTATGCGTCATGTGCTGCCGGTTTTAAACATACTAAATAGAAGTTTGCAGTCGCGTACGATTTCTCACCGCATTGGTTGGGGAAAATTTGGATTTTCGTTGGCGACATCTTTCCAAATCAAAAATGTTTCATACTGTTTAAATTCGTGTGAATTATGCGTCACTTGTTTAGTATTAGGAATTTGTTTCAACAATCTTGGATATGTAAAAGATGTACTTGGAAACTTTAAGATAAGCGAAAAGGAACTCTAAGGCTGCGATAGGACACCTACCGATTGTGCCGAGACATGTTGGGAAGTGAGCTATGCTTGATTACGTTATACAGACTGGGACAGTCAATGCTGCATTTTCAAGAAGACTGTGGAAGCCTAAAATGCAGGATTGACTATCGCACGCTGTATTATTAGGATCTGAAAATATATTTAACAATTTAAGACGTTGTAAATTAAGACGTTTCTGATAATTAGTTCCAACGTCAAGTAATTCATTACTTTACAATGTTATGGCAGAATCAAAGACCATTGAAAAAATGTCTTATTTTTTTGTGGTACAAATTTTTTTTTCAAAACGCGATGTTATTCTTTTAAATTTCAAGCTATTCCCCTATAAATACAGGAGATTTGTTTAAAAATATTATGTTATCCTTTCTGGATAAAAGTATTTTCTTACAAAATGCTAACTTTTTTTAAAGTATAAGCCTTTCTTTTGGAAAATAAGGTATTCTTTGAATTATTTGAAAATACAAAGCATTGGTTTAAAATGTAAGGTAATTTTTTGTATTAGAAATGTTTTTTTTTAATTAGTGAACACTTTACAGCCGAACGCTTCCATGCAAAATGCAAGTCCCCAGTGTTAGTTTCACAAGGCCAAAGTCATAAAAAAATACAAAACAAAAAAGGTCAAGACAAATTTATCTATGCCATCGCTATCGTTCAAATGAACGGCCTGGCGACCTCTAGTTTTTCACCCTCGTAAATTTCTTTCCTGAATAATTGTATCGTGAAAATTTCACCTCAAGTGGAAAATATTCGTTTTAAAAAAAATCTCCAGAATTTCTCTCCTGAAGAATTTTGTCAAAACAATTTTAGAACAAGTGAGCAAAATTCAGCTTAGAAATAGTTCAGTGAATTTCTTTCCTGAAAAATGCTGTCATGAAAATTCTTGCACATGGAGAAAATATTCCTTTGAAAATTACTTTGTTTTAAAGCATGAATAACCTCGGTCTCTATGCATTGGGGAATAGATTATACATAGCTACGGAAAAAATTATACTCTCTCTTCATAACCAAATTCTAATGGTACTCGGATTTCTGCGTAAAGATGTCACGTTGTCCTACTCTTCATAAAATTATTATTCAGTCATTCTTTAACGACAAAAAAGCTTACAAGATTTATATTTTCATACGCAAATAAAAGTTACCTAAATCCATTATGACAACAAATGTCTCATTTATTTTTTTAATTCATCAGCCTATTTAAGCTCAAATCTTCATACCTATTGCCCAGGAAACGAAGATTTACCACATTCAACATATGATAAAATTACAACGCCTCCAAGAGAATAAGTCATTCAAATTTTCGAGCATTGAGAAGACATTTTCTCTACGAAATTATTCCAAGCGAAAATATAAAACTCAAAGAAATATTTAAAGCATTGGACAAACTCTAGGACGAGACCATAAATAGATACGATCTGCAAGCTAATAAATCTGAGCCAATTTAGCGCTTTGTGAAAACGACGTCGCTGAAATAAAGCGCGAAATATTTTCAAGTGACCCGCCCTTCCATTTTTGCACCGATTGTAAAGTTTCAAATTTGATCGCACTCGGTTTGCAGAGAACTCAATGAACCGGAAAAATGAGTCATGATTTGCAAGCGGCACGCCAGCGCGCTCGCCAAGCCCTGGGCCAAAAAAAGGGAACTTTCCAAAGATGTAAATGGTCCTACATTACGCGGGCACGCTAAAAAAAACACGTCTCCATAAAAATTTATCACCTTCAGGGTAAGTAACTCTGCAACTTAATAAGTAGAGAAACATGCTCCGCTGCACAGGCTTCCTTATAAGGAAAGTATTTGGTTTTTAGCGTCAATAAAACGGGGGACATTTTCCAAAGAAAGACTTGCGCGGAGTTGAAGCAATGGCAAAGACATGGGATGAATCAGTCAGCCACCTGCGTTATTTAACAGATTACATTGTAATATAATTAGTTTTGCTGTTCACGTATGCACAGGGCAAATTAGGAAAAGTCATGAGTATTTGCACGACGGACGAATGGAAGATTTAAAATTACCCTTATTCTATAATTATCTTTAAAGATTAACACTTCACTTGTATTTTAGCTCTCATTAATTTAAAAAATTTTGTAGGACTTGAATATTGTTTCTTAAGTTATGCAAATTACGAAGCATAAAATAAACGTATGAAATGGTAATCATATATTCATATAACAAACGTAGTAATTAGGAAAGATCATACTTTGATGTTTTCGAAGAACTTGAATTTGCTCAAATGCGTTTCTTTGAAGTGTGATTCATTTTTTAATTTACTTATTTTTTTCAACCTTTACAGTTATTCATTTTTTATTTTAGCAATCCAAATATAAATTTTTCATCGGTGCAACAAGTTTGGTCGCCACAAAAAATTGAGCAAGCACGATAATTGAAAAGTTTCATCGTTCGCTTCAGTATTTCTACACCTGGAAATAAGAACAGCTTTTTAATCTCTACAAGAAAATGAGCTGATGCAATATTTCATCACATGTCAATGAAAATTCATGTTAATGACTTAACATTTCCTTGCTTGAAAAATAATGTAAATTGTACCAACTTTTCATTACCTGCTAATTAAACAGCCCAGTTTTGCCGCAATGTTTCTCAGTGCCTGATAAACTTAAATATTTTTGTCGTAAGTCAATCCCAGAGAACACTTCATTAGAACACAACGTATAAAATAGGTTTTTACCTCAGTGATCAGATAAGTTAGTTGAATCCTCCCGAGCCACAACAAAGGCTTTCCAAAAAATGGAGGAAGACACCATTTAGTTTGGAGTGCAGGGAACAGGGAATCTATGGTGTGCTCCCACACAAGACTTCTTGTGCGTAGACACAATAAACTGAGAAAGAAGTTTATTGAACAGGGTATACTCGTAAAAGTTGAAGAAGAGAGTGATGTGTGCTGAAAAACAGGACAGCAGTGACAAAATGATCCGTAACAAAAAAACTTTATCAATTTCAACAAAAAGAAGGCCTACCTAACTTTCACTTCAGGACCGCAAGTTTTCCCAAAGGAGCGCTAATTCCCATTGATACAAATGTTATATCTTCTCATAGGGAGATGCAATAGATACATCTTCCCGAGGAGGGGAAACAGGACAGCAATGAACCGAAAAAAAATTATTTGCAACAAAATCAAAACTAATTCTATTTGAACAACGACATGAGATCCACTGAACTTTTAGTTCAAGACCTCATACCTTTCCCCTTGGAGCGCTAATTCCAATAGATACAATAGTTGCACCCCATAGATGCAATAGTTGCACCCCATAGATACAATAGTTGCACCCCTTAGATACAATAGCTGCATCTCATAGATACAGTAGTTGCATCCCATAGATACAATAGTTGCATCTCATAAATACAATAGTGGTATCCCATAAATACAATAGTGGTATCCCATAAATACAATAGTGGTATCCCATAAATACAATAGTGGTATCCCATAAATACAATAGTGGTATCCCATAAATACAATAGTGGTATCCCATACACACAATAGTGGTATCCCGTACATACAATAATTACATCCCATAGATACAATAGTTGCATCCCATAGATACAATAGTGGCATCCCATAGATACAATAGTGGCATCCCATAGATACAATAGTGGCATCCCATAGATACAATAGCAGTATCCCCCTGAGGGCTAATCACCAAGCCGGCCCACAACACAGTTCAGCGAGTCTGTCGTAAGCCAATTGACGCCGCATCCATCGCGGGGAACGCTAATTAGTTCCGAAGCATCGGAGTAATTTCACGCTCGATCTCCGTAGGGCCCATTAGAGAATAGTAGAAATACATATGGTGGCCGACACACCCTCAAACCCATGCGTTGTTTAATTAATTACAAGTTCTAGTAGCCGAGACGGTCTTTAACGGCGTTATTGAAACACTATAGGAACGGCTGTGGCTTATTATTTTCTTGAATTTTTATTTCATTTCCTACAATGGTCGTTTATTATTCCTTATGATGATAGTCGCTAATTATATAAATACTAGTTAACGATAGTCGTATTTTGTTTTTTATATTTTTATTCATTTTCATTGTACTTTTATTGTCCCTTGTACTTTCATGTAATTCTAAAAGTTCACCGCAATTGTTCCATACACAACGATCGATGCTTTTTCCGAGTTCTCGCTGTTGTCTTTCAGTTGATTAAGTATTTTTATTTGAAGGAGCTTTTTTTCAGAGTATCGGCACCCGCGACGTATGGTGAAGAAAACAAAAGAAAACTAAGAGAACAAAGAAGGTAATCACTTGACGGCGGTCGTTTACCTCCAGACCTCCTCGTCTCAGTACGTGTAGTAATTAATCCTTGCATCAACGTCCTCCCCGTGGAAAAATGTACAGTTAAATTTAAAGCCAATCTTAATTTGAAAGACTGTTCGCAAGTTTACACTTTCACGAATTAAATTTAGTTGCGCACTCACAAATAGGAACGGGTTTCGCTCTGTGCAGAATATTTCCATTCTATTCCATGAAAACTATAAAGAAGTTATTTTTAGCTGAATCCAGAGCAGAGAGGAAGATGCGCGATTCTATGCTAACACTGTAAAAATTTCGTTCAATTTGGAAACTTTTTGCTGCAATATCAGAGCAATCACAACACCATTCTGGTTTCTACGCAGTTAATTTTTGACCGTTACGTACTTAACGATTATCTTTATCTTACGACACCGATGCATGCATTAAAAATGAGCCAACTCAAAAATTGAAATATTCAAGAAAATTAGCTATTCAGCGTCCGAAAGTCATATCAGGATCCCAAGAGCGCAAGTAAAAACTAAAGCAAAATCCCATGATTTGGTACTTATTTTCAAATTTGATACCTCACTTGGGAGACAGTTTCCTTAGCTAAAACCACATGACAAATCGTAAACATGCTTTTGGCATATAACTCTTCCTGCAGAAGCAGGCATGGCATCACGAAACCTTGGTGTTAAACTGACCGAGCACCGCGATGAGGTTATTCGTACGGGTTTCCGATTAGCACTCGCATTGAGTCATGTTCACATGTCGAAGTGCGTTTGAGTCTAGTGTCAAATGACGATTGAAAGCTCTGATAATCGTGAGCTCAGAATTCCGTAGACTCTCATATATCATGGCATAAATCGCCATTAATAATAGAGTAAGAGCGAACTTTCTCAAGGCAATAAATAACTCAATAATCGTTGTAAAACTTCCTCTGAATATTTATGTACCGTGTTCTTATCAGAGGTTCGTACAATATTTCAACCTGTTTTCAAGAACAGATCACGAACATTTTTGGTAGATATTTTCGAATGGGAATTATTACCCTGACGTTATCCTTCTCTTGGTTCCTTGACGCGCGTACGCTTGTAAGGGAATATATTCATGCGTAGGTTACATTGTAGTAAAATGGAGGTGTCATTGACACTCAAACACAAGTGCAATTTTCTACAAAGGCCTGTGAAAGGCGAACTAAGCGTGCCATTTCGCACACGTGTCATTTAGAAGCAAAGTACAGGTAGAATATCCTATAAGTGGTTTTGGAAGGCAACTATTTGCCCAGTCGTTTAACCCTCTGCCCGCCAATGGCGCCACCGATGGCCACGGAGGGGATTTTCACAACGCTATTGACCGACCAGTAGTCTTACACTCAGTTTTTATAAATACGTAATTAAAGCTGAATGAATGCACGATCCAGTTAATGTTTGCTATTTTCGAAATTGCTAACTGCAACTGACTAAATTTGAGCCGAAAATTGAACATCAGTTTATTTAATTGTGGTGAACGTGTTAACACCCCATCTGAAATATAAAGCTTAACTTTCCAGTCACGTCAGCTACGGTGTGGACGTTTCCGATCAATGATAGAATTAAATTCGATCACGTGTCCACTTGTGTCTGAGCTTCCTTCAGAAAGCAAGCACGAGGTTCAATTACATCCGGCAACGTGGTGACCAGGTCTTGCCTAGCTTAACATATTCCCCGCTTATTGGGCCATATGCGTACCATTAAGTAAATTGCTCATTCAATCCCCAGTATAAATGAATGACATGAAATCCGTTCCGGGATCTTTTTAAAAAATAACTATTATCATACGAGGTGAAATGTTATCGTGCAATTGTATTTTTCATATTTCTTAGGAAGGATAAAAATGTATCCAAGCAGTTAAAGTCGATTTCCCAATTCTGCTACTTACAACCTAACTCAACCAACCGTAATCAACGAGGAAACTCGGTGAACGTGTAGGAAACCGTGAGGATGAACATCGAGACCGTGAGGACGAACGTCTAAACCGCAGACAAATCTAACCTGTGCTGTCAAATAGCTCCTTCTCTGTTCAATTGTCTGCCACGCTTTGAAATAATAAATGATAAAATCATCTAAGACTTTCCCTTCCTGTAATGGAATATCATGCATCGGAAATCCTTTCCGGGTGTCGTGTTCTGAACCTCGGACCCGAACACGAATTTATAAGAGAAACCCGTGACACCAAGACAACTGAAATGCGAGTTGTTGAGCACGCATATTTAAAGCAGTTTGTACAGTTTGCACGGTTACCCTAAATCCCTTCTGCTGAAGTTATTTCACTCAGTTATTCTAAATCCAATCCGCCGACCGAGAAGTGATTTTTTATAATTATTTTGCAGAACGATAAATTTTTATGATAATGTTCAAAACCCACTCTGCTGAACAATTAATAAGTTCCCATTACACAGCTATTTTAAGCCCACTCTACTAACAGAAGAGTTATTTTACTCAGTTATTCTGAATTCTCCCTGCTGAACGAGAAGTTATGCTACGGAGGGGAGGAAAAATCGGGAATTCGGACGAGGACGTTCATTAGGATTTGATGGGCCCTACAGCCCTCCCGGCGGACGTGACTCCTGAGCATCAAAGGGACAGGTAAAAAGGGGCAAAACAGGTGGCACGTGGCCTAGAAATATGAAGGGCGGTAATCACTGTCATTATCTCCTAGTATTGAGGATAATTAGTGCCAGGTTGTGTCCATGTAACTCATTAGCGATGCCGAAAATAAGTAGCTAAGGTTTCCGCCAATATAAGTGGGTAGATTCCATGGTAACATGATGGTTGGGATTTGAATTTGCCCGCGTTTGAAAATTTAATTACCTACGTTTAAATTTTATCGTAATAAAGTTCTATTTAAATTTTATGATCCCAATTCAGATTTTAAACCCGTATTAGCGTTCAGTAATGGGGAAATTAAATAATATGGTATTTTTATGCATATTGTAAATTATCAACGGAGGTAAAAACAACAAAAAAGGCATTTCTAATTTTCTCCATTCAACAGCCAACAAAATTCAATGTTAGCAGTTTATCACTTCACGTAATGTCAAAATTGACTCTTCCTCACACAGAAAAACCTTAACACGATAATACCCTTTCTTAACCTTTTATTTCAAACAGATGATTCAGCTCCGTCTAATCTCTGAAATGAGCAGCATTTGACAAGTGAGCCAAATACGTCACTTTCATTTCATTACGTAAATTCAACTTTTTAAACTCTACAGAAACATTTCAATACATTGATCAAAAAAGAAGTCAACCGCCACCGAACAATCCCTGGCCAATGACGTCGGTGCGAACTGTGCGTGATTTTATTCCGGCGCCTGAGGGCGACGAGGCAGGTGGGTGTTGCTCCGCTCTAAAAAAAACATTAACAGGCATCTGGCTTTTAGATCGTGACGGTGCACGCATGACTGGTCAGCCGCAACGGTACCTTACAAGCCCATCCTTTTTTAATTATGATTTCCAGTCGTTCGTAGCTGCGTTTCCGCTCATACTTCCCTCTTTCGCGAGCCTTCTTAGATATGGTTTTAAGAGTTGCTTGCAAAATTACCGTACGATCAATAAACAACAATTTGAGAAATAGCTGAGTGACTCGTTCAAACTCTAACGAATTAATAACCTCAAATGTTTAAAACAAATGATTTGAAAATTAAACTAATGTGCACACAGAAAATTTCTTGCTGTGTCTTCAATTTGAATAAAATTTCAAGAAATTTAGGGTAAATAATTTTTCAATAAAATATGTTCCGATGTGGATAGAGAGAGGCGTTCGAAAAGCATGCAACTAATCAATTTATTTAAATTATCCGTTCTTAATTTCTTTTACGAATAAAAACTAATAGTGGAATCTTTGAAACACCTTCAACCACGAAGAGCCACGGACGACATTTTTGCGGCAGGTTATAGAAATATATAAAATTTGCTGAAATATATATTTCACTATCCAGGAAAAAGAAAAACTTTTCAACTTTCAAACATATTTTGGTAATGATAGTATTTGGTAGGAGCTCCTTTAGTATTTGGTCCGACTTGGGTGTAATGTCAGCCATTGTGCGTTTAGGCGCGTTGAACACAAACTTTGAGGAAGTCCGACTTGATTTTCTGCTGTTCTATTTCAAATTTGACTTCTAGTTTTGAAGAACAACATGGTGTAGCCATAAACTTTGCTATTGTCATGAACAAGAATATTAAAAGGAGTTATGACCAGAGAACTGTAAGCCACTCCATTGCCCTCACACCGATGGAGACCACCATCACGATAGAGAAAACAAGGTAGGGTTATTTCTATGGGAGAAAATACACCTCCTCTTGTTCAGCTAACCAATTGAACGGATTTATTTTCGAAGAAACCTTATGACGTCACCATTGCAACATGTCGTTAGGCCAATAGCGGCGCCAGATTTCGGGCTAGCAGTGTTGTCATATGCAATATGAGCTCTGCTATTGGATCGCTGCCGTGACGTCAGCATTGCCAAAGCTGGGCGTTATCGCGATAAATTTTCGCGATAAACTATCGCGATAACGATTTCGGGTTATCGGTTATCCGATAATTTTTTTTCCCGAGTTATCGATTTATCGGTATCGCCGATACTTTTGGTTCTAAACTATCGATAATCGATAATATCATTTTTCCCGCTGGGATTCGACATGACGGGGCGGGACGAGTTCGGGACAGGAACTATACGTGTAGGGTGTACGTGTTATGGTGTAATAAGGTTGGCCTCTTTTGTGGCATTTTTGACCAAAAGTGTGGCCTCATGTAAACTGTGACATTTGGCAACCAATGTCATTATCGCCATTATCGGAATTTTGGATTGATCGATTTATGGCTTATCGATTATCGGCGATAATTTTTTTACCAATTATCGATTATCGGTAATCGCCGATAAGGTTTTCGTTATCGATATATCGGTTCTCGCGATAACGTTTTTTCGTTATCGTGCCCACCACTGAGCATTGCCACACGGTCGACGAAAAAAGACTGGTTTGACCCTACCTTGTTTCTTCTACCGTGACCACCATCCATCATTCTACTTGTGGCTGTTAGAGTCTGTATAACCTTGTCAGATGCACAAAATTCAGCTGTCTCATAGGAAGAGGTTTGCTTTTAGAGAGCGACTCCTTCTTCAGCAACCTGCTTTCCCTCGTGTTGGTGCATTTTTTCAGCCTTCAGCAAGCACGATTTTCAAAGAGTTTTTTCGTACCTTTCAATAGTTGTTTGCTCTCCGTTTCTTGGGCTTTCAACTAATTTTGAAATTGCAACTTGGGAAAGCTCTTCTTTCGTTCTCTTCTGCTTTTAAAAATGTTTTCTTCTGAAAACTTTTAACAGTAGAAAAAGAAATTATGATCACTTGAAATAACGCTAAGATTTTGAAGCAAAATCTTCATCAAAGCTTAAATAACGAAGAAAAAGCTTCAAAAGTATCTTTTTCAACCCCAAATTAATAAAGAAACAGAGCATCACCATTTTACAATGATTAAGAGAGTGATTTTACGAACACGAGTTCCCGACAGATTTAATCTTTCTCAATACCTACTCCATAATCTAGCCCATATCAGCATGTAACTTAACAGACACATACCTACATTACCACTTAATTGGAAAAACTAGGAGCTTACTAGTTCCATATATAGTCTGCACAAATCGAAAAAAAAATTCTCATTCACTGAAACCTGACACACCATACAATTTGATTCAAGTCAACACTGCCACATTTACTTTCTTGCTTCGGTTTCGACGCACCCACAAAATTCATTTCCTCATCTGAACATGAGCAAAAACGAAAATTCCCACCCGGACGACAATTGCCGGCGCAGTTAACGAATTAATTTCCGGACTGCGCTTCAATTCCAGCCAATGCACGCACACCGACAAATTTTCAACAGCCTTCGCCCGTCATTGCGAATGCGTCAGCGAGAGCAGTACAGTTACAACGAAAGCGGAATGACTATACAGGGAATTTGGCTACGGTTCGACCGCAGTGTCATCGGTGGTGAAGGTACCGTGGCTGCGAACACCCTACATGTTGATCTCCAGTCGGACACTTTGATATAAATCCGAGTTGAATTTGGAATTTTAGAATTTACGAACCCCTACGTGCCTAGATCTAGTTGTCAGCTTTGATATAAATTTTCGTGTTGAATTTTTTTTTCAATTTTTTTTATAAGTGGTTTTACAGGTTTTGCATATTTTACAAGATTTAAAATCTTTACAAAATATCTTCTCCGATACGTAGTTTTTTTAAGGCTTTTGGCTCAAAGTTGTTCACAATTTACAGAAAGATCTTTAGGTTGAATTCTATTAATCTCAAACAAATGCCCATAAAATCAATGCCTTAGTCGTGACTTGACTGCATAATTTACTCCGGAAAACGCAAATACTGGTGGAAAAAAATTAAGTTCCATGATCATAACGATTTGTCTTTGATTATTTGTCTAAATTAAAAAACGGTAACTCACCGTTAAACTCGTCTCTTTTTCGACAGAGCCCCGCGCAGCCCGCCTTTCGCTTGATGATCAAGTACTCTCTCTGGTTCACCGGTGTCATGTCAAAGGGTAATTCCTCAAATTACCCCTGCTTTACTAGAAGAAATTACGTGCGAGACCAAGCAACAATCAAGGCTCTGTAAAATGCAATCATGTTATTTTCTGATCACGTGTTATTAGCGTTAATTTCAAGACAAGTACTAGTTCGTGCTGAAAAATGCTCGTTTCTTTTCTTTTCTCGCCGGACTCATTTCTGTCAAGAGTTTTTTCACTTATCTATCCCCTCCTACATTAAATCGACCAACCTCTACAACACACCGTCTGCAGACATTAGGCGATCATGTCGCTTTGGGGCTTTGTAGAAATTTGGCTAGAAATCCTACACGAGTCAATCCAAAACCGGATTTCACTCAAGCGTTCATTAACCCTATTACAAAATCGGGAAGAGTTGATAAGATCATACTCAAGGCTATTTCTGTCGACGCATCGCATGTGGGCGAAAATTTACAAAATCTCAGACTTCAAAAGTCGAAAAAACTTACAGAATCTTCAATAATTTCGGTGATATTCGCGGCCTGACAAATAAGTCGTGCTGTGAGCCACCAGTGTACACGCAGGGAATTTTCATAATTCTCCTGACCGACCAGTGGTCACAAACTCAATTTTCATCAAAGCTAAATGAAGGTACGATCCAGTTACTGTTTGTTATTTTCAAAATTGCTTACTGCATTTAATTTCATGTAAATTTGTGTTGAATATTCACCCATCGCGGTCAACATGTTAAGAGAATTGAAAATCAATTCAGGAACCGCGTCCCTTTGGCCCCTGACCGCCGCGTGATGCAGGCACCAGCAAAGGAAGCTAATCGGTTGCCAAAAAATAAATAAAATATTAATTGAGGAGACCAGGGACCATTGCCCCTTGACCGCTCCGATGCCTGGCACCAGCAAAGGATGCTAATCGGTTTCCAAAAAAGAAGTTTACGATCAGAATCGAGCGTTCCTTTTTTTGCAGTCCGGATCCAGTCGTCCCGCTACCTGGTAGCACGACCGTCTGCTACGCCAAAGTTTATCTATCGCCTCTGGTCGCCGTGAAATAAATTTTACTTGGATGCAGCTGTTATATTCACCAAGTATATTGGGGTTTCCTGAACCTTTCCTAAGCGCTTACCCGCGAAAGCCGTGCAAAATGCTTACCTTAATGGTTTCGTATTTTTTTAAACGCTTATTAGCAATCATTTAGATGTCGTAAACAATTCACTACGCTGACTACCAGAGCAGCTGCTAGTGCTACGATAGACAATTTTTTGTTCAACATCTGGTCCGTGTTGTAGAACACCTCCTCAGAGCAGCAAGAACTGTGTCTTGAAATTGGCATCTATTGAGGTTTCAATCGGCAGCAACAGAAGCAAAACTTTGTATTGACCAACGTCTAGGTCTAGGTTTGCCATGTATTTTTTCTTCCGTAAATGAATACTATTCTTGAATCACCCTCGCAGTGCATCCACTTCTACGTCATCTTTCTAACAACACACGTCACTTTTTTAGTCATTTCAGCTATCGTTCCAACCACTCACGCTATCTTTCTAATTCCATTCACTATCTTTCCAAACAATAGTGTTCTCTTTCCAAACAATAGTGTTCATCTGCGCTATATTTTCTTTCCCCACCCATGCCATCTTTCAGCCACCCACACTATTTTTCCACTCACCTTCTTGTTCTCTTTAATTAATTCGTGATATCGCTCCAATCATCCATACTAGCTCTTTAGTCAAGCGTCATCATTTCATTCACCTGTGCTATTTTCCTAACAAAACACCAGCAAAGGAACAAAAAGAAGGAACCACTGCTGTCCTGTATCATTTAGATAATTATAGCACTATTTTCCTCATCGAACAAGCTATTATTTTAATCGCCCATTTTATGTTTCTAATTACACGCAAATAACTTCAATCCCCCATATTACGTTTCTAATCACACTCACAACCATTTCAATCACCCATTTCAGCTTCTCCAGCATCAGTGTTATTTTTCTATAATAGTTCCAGATCAGATAAGTTAGTGAAGGCAGGCCTCCCTAACCATAACACAGGAGTTCCAAAGAGAGGAAGGATGAAAGCGTGTAGAGTGTAGAGTTAAGAGAACGCAAAATCTATGCTCAAGGTGTGTTCCCACACAAGATAGAAACCGTAAGTTGAGGATGAAGGTTCTGGAACAGGATAAAAATTGAAGAAGAAAGACAGAGGTGCTGAAAAACAGGATACCATTGAACTGAAAAATGATGGTCTTAACAGAACAAAAACTATTCTTTTTCAACAAAAGCCCCTACCAAATTTTCAGTTTGGGACCCCACACTTTCTCTCTGGGAATGTCAATTTCCAATAATAGAATAGTTTTATGCTCCTAAGGGGAATATCTTTCGTAATTAATAGTTTTATATGACATTTCGTACCGCAATACAGCTCAGTGCTCGTCATAGCCGTGTGTGTAGCGGACCTGACTCCGTACGGGGAGACCCGGGTTCGAGTCTCGGCGCTGATGGCGATTTTCTCTGTTGGGTATAGGAGAAAAATTCTAAGCACAATACCCCACTCTACCCAGGTGTCTGAAATGGGGACCGGTCTTCGACCGGGGGAAAGCGTCATGGCGTCCTGGTGTTAGTTATAAGGCATTTGAAAAACCAATGTAAAAGTTGATATGTATCATGCTTCAATTGGAAATAAAGCATCCGTAGATGCCGATGTTGGTTTAGTTTGAGGGAATTTTGAATTTTACCCATGTTCTTCGTATAATAGTTATATGTTAATAGATCGTACCGTGGGAATTCTCAGTTTTGCTTTACGTTATTACTGTGTAATCGCAATGACAATCAACCGACCTAACAAGATTCTTTAACACGTTTCGTGCGAAGGGACCCACCGGTGGTCACTGAGGGAATTTTCATATCATGATACTGACGACCTACAGTCACCAACTCAATTTTTATAAATACTTAATAAAAGACGAGTGAAGGCATGATCCAGTTAACGTTCGCTATTTCCAGAATTGCTTACTACATTCAACTTCAAATTTGAGTTGAATAATAAACTTCAGTTTAACTCATCGCATGAAACGCGTTAAGTTTCCTAGGTATACCAGATTTCAAATTTCGACAACACCGCATCTCAACCGGAGAGTCCAGACGGCACAACACGGCGCGTCTGCTGCGAAGTTGAATAAGAAATTCTCCGCACCAGAAATCGGCCCATCGAAAAAGCCGGACGTGTTCGACAATAGCGTCCGAGCTCTGCTTTCCGGTATTAGGCTTATCGAGCTGTGCTGTTCGTTTCCGGTACAGCGAACTGGACACCGATCCAACGTAGGACTGATCCACCATTACCACGAATTGGATCATTGACCTTGGAATACAAGAGCGGGCTTGGATTAAAACTCGCGCGTCGGTGCACATGCATATTGATTCACCGAAGACAAATCGATGTCATCTGAGCATCGAAGGGAGATTTTCATTTGACGACAAAGAAGGTAAAGGGCTACAGAAGGTGCCACTCAACATTTGAATTGGAGCCGGGAAGTCATTGGGCTTTTCTTCGCATCATTTCAGCGAAGAGGTAGAACTTAGACTTTCCGAATGATATAGAACTCGCAATGCAGTCCACCGTCTTGGAGTCGAACTCTTCGGTCTCGGAGTCGGATATCGGCGGTCTAGCAATAGGATTCGGAATCGGAGTCAGAATTCGCTGCATTTCAAGAACACCGAATGGCTGAGTTTCAACGTTCTACATTTCTATTCTCATACTGCATAACTCTATTAATCTCACTATAATCCAAAGTTCATGCTCATTAACTCATGAATTCGCTTTCCACAAGAGCAGACTTTATCCTTCCACTCACCCCGCATTGTAGCTTACATATCTTCGGGATCTCTTCCACTGAGCGATTTGTCGTTTTCACCCGGAACGTCATAACACTTTTAACAGCAACGTGCGCCACCGGTGACTACGGAGGGGATTTTCATAATGCTGCTGACCGACCAGTAGTCACAAACACAAATTTTAATCAATACTTAATCCAAGCTAAATTGAAGCATGATCCAATTAATAACTGCTATTTTAAAGATTGCTCACTACAACTTGTTTTAAATTTAGGTTGAACATTGAACATCAGTTTACCCCATTGCTGTTAAAGTGTAAATGAGCCTCGCTTAAACCAGCCTAGATCGCGGCAAAACAAACCATCTCGCCCAAAACCAGATGTCTCTTCCAAAACCAGACGACGTCTCGCCTAAGAACACCTCACTACAGGCCGGCCGGTACAACCACTCTCGCTTTCATCTAAACGCTCTTCTATCTCACCAACCATTAATTATTCTCCTACCCTCCGCTCTGTCACCACATGACTCAGAGTGTTGCCGTATGCCATATGCCTCCGAGTGTTGCTATATGGCTCTGAGTGGTGTTATGTGGCTCCGAGTGGTGTTATGGGGCTCCGAGTGGTGTTATGGGGCTCCGAGTGGTGTTATGTGGCTCCGAGTGGTGTTATGTGGCTCCGAGTGGTGTTATGTGGCTCCGAGTGTTGTTATGTGGCTTCGAGTGGTGTTATGTGGCTCCGAGTGTTGTTATGTGGCTGAAAGTGTTGTTATATGGCATAGAGTGTTGTTATATGGCTTAGAGTGTTGTTATATGGCTTAGAGTGTTGTTATATGGCTTAGAGTGTTGCTATATGACTT
Organism: Platorchestia sp. MABIK; assembly: GCA_014220935.1. NCBI lineage: Eukaryota > Metazoa > Arthropoda > Malacostraca > Amphipoda > Talitridae > Platorchestia > Platorchestia sp. MABIK. The sequence continues at coordinate 35,136 of JACJUY010004396.1, forward strand.
AGAGAGATGTTATATGGCTTAGAGTGTTGTTATATGGCTTAGAGTGTTGTTATATGGCTTAGAGTGTTGTTATATGGCTTAGAGTGTTGTTATATGGCTTAGAGTGTTGTTATATGGCTTAGAGTGTTGTTATATGGCTTAGAGTGTTGCTATATGACTTAGAGAGATGTTATATGGCTCAGAGTGTTACTATATGGCTCAGAGTGTTGCTATATGACTTAGAGTGTTGTTATATGACTTTGAATGTTGCTATATGACTTAGAGTGTTGCTATATGACTTAGAGAGATGTTATATGGCTCAGAGTGTTACTATATGGCTCAGAGTGTTGCTATATGGCTTGAAGTGTTGCTATATGGCTTAGAGTGTTGCTATATGGCTTAGAGTGTTGCTATATGGCTTAGAGTGTTGCTATATAGCTTCGAGTGTTGCCATATCCTAGATGACAATGTTTGCTATATGACTCATTGTGTTGTCATTTGCTATATGGCTCAGTGTTCGATTAGATTAAGTGTTGTATAAGCCTCTCTAACCGCAACAAAGGCGTTCCAAAGTAAGGAAAGATGAAAGCAGCATTTAGGATGGCGTTAAGGGAACGCGGAATCTATACACAAAATGGGCTCCCGCACAAGATTTCCTGCACACAGAAACAGTAGGTTGAGAAGGTAGGCTATGAAAAGCAATAAAATTTGAAGAAGAAAGTTAGAGGTGCTGAAAAACAGGATAGCATTGAGCCGCAAAATGATGGTTCTTAACAAAATAAAAACATTTTATTCCGACAAAAAGAAGACCTACTCGACTCCGCTCGGTTCCTCGCATTTTAACCCCTGGTAGTTTCAGTGTTGCCACACAGCCACACCAGCGTTGCCACGCAGCCACGCCAGTGTTGCCACGCAGCCACGCCAGTGTTGCCACGCAGCCACGCCAGTGTTGCCACGCAGCCACGCCAGTGTTGCCACGCAGCCACGCCA
>JACJUY010004396.1:36221-49058 GCA_014220935.1 Platorchestia sp. MABIK
GAGGCAGAGGTTGAGCAGCGTGAGGCAGAGGTTGAGCAGCGTGAGGCAGAGGTTGAGCAGCGTGAGGCAGAGGTTGAGCAGCGTGAGGCAGAGGTTGAGCAGCGTGAGGCAGAGGTTGAGCAGCGTGAGGCAGCGTGAAGTTAGGTAGGATAAGGTTGATTGGATAAATTGGTTAAACTATTTCTAACGACAACAAAGGTTTCTCAAGAAAGGAAGGTAAAAGCCAACATTTAGCATGCAGCTAAGGAAACGGGAAATCTATGCACAAGGTGTGTCCCACACTCAGCGCATAGAAACAATAAAACGGAAAGAAATTCATGAAAGAAGTTAAAAGTAGAAAAAAAAGTAACAGAGGCTGAAAAGAGGACATCAGTCAACTAAAAATAGATCCTCCATTACAAAATTAAAATAGAAGCCTATTCTTTTTCCACAAAAAGAAGGCCTACCTAATCTTTAACGTGGGACCTAACATGTTCTTCTTGGGAGAACTAATTGAAGGTTATTTAACTGAAAGGGCATTCAATTAAAAATTAAAACAAAAGCCGCGAGTCAAATGAGTAGAATTTGTGCGTAATTTTATCAGAAGTTGAAACGTTTTCAGTATCGGATTACAATACTTACAATTGGGTTAAAATTTATATTCTACAACGCTCACCACGAAGCTGACCAATTCATAAGTTGACGGATTAAGTTGATGTTCAATTTTCAATTGCCATTAAAATTACTTTTAGTATCTAACAATGCACGTGACTGACGTTAAATGGATCGTATCTTCATTTGGTTTTGATTTATGAAAAATAAGTTCGTGACCATCGGTGGGTAACGTCGCGCTGTTTAAATTTCCTCAGTGACCACTTGTGGGTCACCGAGCAGTCAACGCGATAAGCCATGTCAAAATGAAGTACATGAAACGAACATGGAACAGAGGGCGCTGGCCCGTTTCCTTAATTCAACTAAACGCGTTTCTGAACTTTTTTTCACATACATCAGAAACGCTTAATACTTCCGCCCTCCTTTAGATTTTCCCCACTTCAACCTCTCCCCAAAACATGATGAGAGCAACATTTTATCTTGCTAGTCTTAATCTAATGGTTTCCACACCGCATCTTATTTGCTGCGATGTTAGATCTCTGCAGAACATATATTTAATGCAGCTAAAATGGACAAAGGAACCCGAGAAACAACCGAAAGTCTTTAAACGATATAAAGACTGAATGAAATGCATTTTGAGCAAAACAATCCGTACGATTCTGTGAAAATTAATGGACTGATCCGTGCTTCATCAAACATCTCACAGCCCTCAGCCTAATGACAACGTTACAATAATTTTTACAAGAAAGAATTCATGGGGCAACGGAGCAAGGAATTAGATCCAACCGTCTACAACAAGAGCTTTGTACAATTTTCAGTGCTAGCATATTTTTCCGAGGGAACGTCAAGAAAATTGCTAGATTTTTCAACATTAGGAAATATCACGTAATACACTGTCAAATTCAACGCAAATTGCTAGCAATTTCTTTCGTATACAAGCAGGAAATTATTTTAATTAATGTGATTGGTGAACAGGATTTTCACACATAAATGCGCCAGTACTTTAAATTCTGTGCTCTTGAGCACACAGTTTCATGGAAACCACACCACATGGAAACCACACCAAAAATATTCAACAACAGCACTATCAAATTCATCGCAAGTTATGTCAACTAAAAATGATTCATTGTAGAACGGATTAGGCTATAAGTTATATTCTCCCAGTAGAATAAATCCTCACCTTTCTTTCATATGAAGCTGAGTCACAATGAAACCCAAGTTAAGCTAGGGTTTGATTTCCAGACAATTTACATCCTTGCTGAGCGACAGCTGGTAACCAAAGTTTTTTTTTAAGTGTTTGGGGCCATGCTACTTGCCAGCTATATTTGGTTAAGTTTATTTTCGGATAAGACACGACCATGAAATTAAATGAGACAATATGGCAGTCCTACAGACTTGCCCAATGCTACTTTTTTCTCAATATTCACACTTTTCGACGCTTGGAAAACCATCCCCAGATCCGCGATGCTCACAATGCCCTTTTCACGGGAAAAGAACAGCACGCTGCAGCAGGCAGATGGAACGGAAAGTAAGAGTACCTCAAGAACTTGAGGGTCGACACACTCGCTCCGAAGAAGGTCGATTTATTCCCCTGTCCTATCGGGAAAGACTTGCCGGCGGTGCCTTAAAAGCGCCGAGACACGAGACAAGTACGAGACGGTCCCAGCGAGACCGTCATCAAGGGTCCCGCCATGCGTGCTATAACAAGACGAGATTTATCAGCACCTCAGCCGGAGGGGGTAGATATCCTGCCATATGGGGACACTCACTGCCCCCTCTGCTCTGCCAGGCCGCCTCTATTTAAACTGTTACTCCAGCCTTATCTGCGCCCAGTCACACTCATATTTGATCAGCATCAGCTGTTCTTTTAGAGATCGTTGTCGCAGAACCGTGCTTGACAGAGCGGAAATTTATTTTGTTCTATAATTTGATTTAATTTTTGTACGTTTAGTCTTATCCAGCATTCGTCTGGCTTCCTTGATGACTAATTTACTGCTGATAAAAAGCAGAAGGGTAGTCAATTTTCAATTTAACTTCCAAAACTGACAAAAATAATTTTTAATGTTTTTCCAGCATCCGAACCGCCGCTTTTCCTCAGAAGAACTAGAAAACGAGTCTTTACCGTTTACGGAATTCTATTTAGGAACGTCCGCTCATTGAAACTCGATATATACGATACCCTTCTGGAGAAAGGAATAACGGATGAAGGGCTATAATTAATCGTTTAGGATGCTCTACTTTCTTCAATTCAACCATACATCATAGTCAAAGCTGCCCAATAGACCTCAAATGAGCGCACACTGATTGCCTACTCGTCAATTCATTTGTTCTCGAGATAAATTGTTCATGAAAGACGCACAACCTCAGTCACTCCTTCGAGGTCCGCATGCCCACTTTCAGCCGTCGGTCATGCAAGCCATCGCAATTCTCAGAAATCTTTCTTGTTCGACCTCAAGAAATTCCGTGAACCTCAACTACATTCAAGTCGAGAGAGAGGCCGCTTGTTAGATGCCGCACGTAAATTGAACTCTAAGTAAATCCATGTGTCATGCACAGAGCATGCATTCCTTCATAAGAATTCAGAGAATAACACATCTGCAGTAATCCCCGTCTTCATTTCTTACGGGAAGAACTTGGAGCTGAATACAGTCATGATTACCTTCGCACAAGAAAATACAAATCCCAATCACAAAAACGGATGACTTCTAACGAAAAAGTTGCTTTCAAAGCCTCAGAGTTGCCTCAAAATTTAATGTTTATCATCACCACCTTCAGCAAACTCCACAAAAAGTTGGCATTGGCTGCAATGGCGACAAGTTGCATTATCTTGAGAGGTGCTTCATCATATCCACCAGCCTTCAGCTCCTACACTTGGGGCTATCGAGACCGAGCTGAGCGACGGCGCTTAGTGTCAAGTCCCGTCTCTGACTTGAGTCATCGAAGCGAAGAGCTTCTGCGTCAACACCCGCGGAATTCTTCGTTGAGTAAACATTTTTTAGGGAAGCCGATGTATTTGCGCAGCGAATTTTGCTAATTGAGAGAGCGACAGGAGAGTGGGGCTGTGGGGAGCCACAGCTATAGGTGCAGGCAGCAGGTCTGTAACAGAGGCGCCTCTGTCGTGCTCAGTTAGCACGTCCGCAGCCTCCCCTGGCATTGCTCAAGCACAAGTACTCTAGTTGTACTCTTGCTCTTGCAACAACTGTGCCTTGTCGGATTGCGTAAGTGAAATGACACTTCGAACACTCTAATGGAGGGTTTGGATTTGTTCATGCAGGTGTAAAGCTGTTATCGGAGTTGTACTTAGTTGGATCGTCCGTGAAATATTTTATTTTCCTGTCGGGAATTTTTCATTCGTATCATGCTCATAGTCTCATAATTGAACATGAATTTATTCAGATGCTTTCCTTTACGATCGTCGTAAGAAACCTGGCATTGCAAATGCTGATGCGCTGGAATCCATTTTATGATTCCTTTGGTTTATTTCAAATTAGATTAAGCCTCCCAACCACAAAAATGGTGTTCCATAACGAGGAAAGATGAGGGCACCATTTGGTGTAGAGTTGAGAAAACTCAGAATCCATGCACAAGGCGTGTTCCCACGAAACATCCCCTGCGCATAGAAACAGAAAGCTAAGAAGAAAATTTATGAAACAAGACGAAAGATGAAGGAGAAAGTAGTAGGTGCTAAAAAAACAGCAGTGATAAAAAAGTTGTCCGTAACAAAACACAAACTTATTATGTTTCTAAAAAAAAGGCATACTGGGTAAAAGAAGGTAATATGTGATGTTCGTGGGCTAGGGACATCACATATTCCCTATGGGAGCGTTAATTCAACAAGATGCAATAGTTGCATCACCCGCAGTTGGCGATTATCCATTACGACATTTATTTTCAATACTCAATCGATTATTGTCCTAAGAGCATTGCAATGTAAACCACCAATATAAGCACGCAAGTAAAGACAAAAAAAAAATCTTAAATAGGTGAAAATGAGTCGGAACTTGAGGCTGGTCGATGTATTTAAGATAAAGTTCATCGAATCACGATATGTTCCGACAGTAGCGGAACATTGCGAACCATCACTTAAAAACAAACTAATTCAATACGATATCATGTAGCAAAAACATCATTTTGAGAATCATCACCATACTTCACCGATGTATGACGCTACACTTTTATCCATAACGAATTATACATGTTGCGTATTTAAGAAAACATGGGAAATATTTTGGCCATCGAATCCGTTTCTTCAAACCGGTGGAAGCGTTTGACGAGCGTATCTGTGTTACGCGTTTCACTGCCTCACGAGAAAAAAATTAAATTCAACCACAGGTATTATTATGATGGACATATTTCTGAAAAACAAATTTACGAAATATTCGAGAGAAATGCTAGTCTGTGCTCTCACCATACTCAGTATTTCAAGTAATCTGAGGTGATTTAATATTCGATTGCTGATCTAACTGAATGGTTCATTGAAAATTGTCGAATCCTGCCATTTTTGTCGAGCTGCTCACGGTTGCAAATAATTAAATGCTCTACTATACAGTGTGTCCCACAAAAACTCGAACCGAGTATTTATTTTCCCGTATCAGTAATACCATCATAAGAATATTTTAAGCATCTAATTTCTAGCAAAATTATCCTTCAAAATTGACCTCTAGAAAAGGTATTACTGATTATGATGGTATTACTGGTGCGGGAAACTAAATACCAAGTTCGAGTTTTTGTGGGACACACTGTATAGATACACGACGAACTATCATATTTTACGTTTTCCTTGACGAGTTACCACTAATCGACAATACACCCTCCAGCTATATTAATTTGATCCTGAAGACTCAAATTCAATTATTTAAAAAAGTGGCAAAAGTTCTCTCATAAAAGAAAAATTTACCCAATTATCAATCTCCCACATGGGCTGAGTTCAATGTATTTAAATTAGTGTCCACTACAGAAGCACGAGCGTTCCATCGTGTTAACGAAAATTGAAGACAAGTGCAAACGTTCGATTTTGCATAAGCACTCATTCAAGCTAAAATTTCTCAAAGTAAACGCACCTCCCTAAACCTGCTTTCCTTAAGAAAAACTCATTAAGAATTTAATACATGAAAACGAAGAGATGTGTCTTTCCAAATTTAACTTCGATGTATACGGAACTAAGATAAAACCTCGGCTGGAACATTTTCTTTTTAAAAGATCCAAATAATACGAGTGAATAGGAATAGGAGGACACTGAAAGGTCCTAAAACCGAATACGTAACCAAACTTCCAAACTAGCGTTTTTTTACATTTGCTGTAACTTCTTCTTTTGTACAAGTTTCTTGTTTTTGCCGAAGTACAGTAATGATAAAGAGAACAAACTACCAGCACCCTTCCTATAGAGAGTAGCACAGATACCGCCCCGAATATCGCTCAGCAGCTTCTCAATTTTGCGGTAACTCTCTATTTAGCAGTAACTTCCTATTTTTGCTCAAGTACAGTAATGATAAAGAGAACAAACTACCAGCACACCTAGAGGGTAGCACAGATACCGCCCCGAAGATCGCCAAGTCCCGTTGGTACGCCTCAGCGCGGTCCAAATCAGCCCATAGAAGTTCTCTGCATCAACATTTGCAACAAACTAGACCGCAAGTCGCAGCAACACCACAGTGAGAAGTGCTGTGATGTTTCCTAAGAGAGAAGTGCGTGAGGTTTACGATGCTTGCGTTGATGAGAGCTCCTACGACGCGCAGTACTTACGACATACCAGAAAAGTCTCTAATGACCTCAGGAGAGGCTCATTTGAGAGCCGCCGAAGCTCTTAAAGCACCCACGGAGCTCTTAACTCCTACAGGAATAAACATGGCGGAGTAATAAACTCAAGGGTTCGCCGAAGTGACCTTTAACGATGAAACGTGTGCGGCTGTTGAAGGCTTCAACGAGATCTCATTCATTTGAGGAAACCCAAATTTGTTTGTGTGTTCCTATCAAGTCGCAAAAAATTGTCAGAATTTCATGGATTTCAAATAGATTCCTTTTAAGTGATCCTTCAGTCATGTGAATGCGAATTTTAATATAGGTATTAAAAATCACATGTTTTACAACCTTCCGTCTTATACGCAAATGTATGACATTATTGTAATACCTAAAATAATCAATTACTCTCCTTGTATACACACAGGTATTTAACAATAATTATTGAACTACAAAGAAGCGCTTCATTGACAAGATTTTAAAAAACATATCGGCGCAACGGGACCATTCGTATAATATTTGCAGATAGTTACGGGTCACTTGATCAACCGTCCAAATGGCCAAACGGTCACTTGACGCACCGTCCAAACGACCAAACGAAGCCTGTCTGGACCAAGACAGAAGCCATTCATTATCCCGTCAGTGTGAGTCGATGAAATCGCTCATAAGAATCGATTAAGTGCATCTCGGGCTTTTTTCATAGCGGGTATGCGGGCAGAGAGCCCGGGGCTCCCTGCGAACCCTAAACCACCGCCTCGTTCTCCTAAGACTTGCAACCTGACCGGGCCAGCAGAAATGTTCCAGAGAGAAGAATATCGTGCGGTCTGCGGTGGACAATAGGTCTGAACACAGGCCCGCCAGCGTGCCCTTATATGTTTCCGAACTGGAGTCCTGAGACCGTAAAGCAAACGGTTTAATTACGGCTCATTAGCGCGTTATTAAGACAGAGTGGAGGGAGCCTTTCCTAGCGAACACGGCTGTGTCTACACGTGTCTGAGTGGCGTTATTCTGAGGCGTTCCTACGCTCCGAGGCGTTCCTGCGCTCCGAGGCGTTCCTACGCTCCGAGGCGTTCCTACGCTCCGAGGCGTTCCTACGCTCCGAGGCGTTCCTACGCTCCGAGGCGTTCCTACGCTCCGAGGCGTTCCTCCGGAGATGCTGAGCTGCGGTGCTCGCGAGTTAGGTATCATGTAATTGTTTCAAGCAATCAATTTTCAAGAAAGAGAATTATGCACCTACTTAGTGAAGCGAGGGTTCGTGAGAACTAAAATCCATGCTTCATTTTTCAGCTATGAATATTCTATGAATTTGGTGGAACAGAACTATAAGAATACGAGAACAGTTTATTGTGCTCAATTCATGAAACCAAATTGTCTCTTTGTATAAGATTGGTTTATTTTTTTACGTTCCTTTCTGATGTGAAAACTCGCAGATCATTTGCACTTATTCTGTCAGTTATTCCATGAATTCCTTTCTCTTCTGAGGTCGTTAATAACTACCATTCAGTTCAAATTAGCAGCTGCGCTCGTTTACGGTGCGGTGCTAAATGGTCCTGTTTCCTATGGTCAATAAAACGCTTTTAACATTCCATTGGGCAAGTCATAAATTCATAAGTAAAGCAGCCAGCCTCACGCGCACAACACAATACCGCAATACAACACGGCAGATTTCAGTATCAAAATTAGATTAGAAGTTAATTTAAGCCTCCCTAACAGCAACAAGGCGTTTCAAAGAGAGGAATGAGGTAGGCATTTAGTATCGACTTCAGAGAGCGTGGAAGCTATGCACAAGGTGCATAGACACAGGAAGTTGAGAAAGAAGTTTATTAAACAAGATAAAAGATGAATAAGAAAATAGTAAGTGCTGAATGAAAAACAGGACAGTAGTGAACCGAAAAAGGTGGTCCGTAACTAAACAAAAAACTATTCTTTTCCAATAAAAAAGGCCTAACTAACTAACCTTTAGCTTGGCATCTCATTTATTCCCCCTGAGAGCGCTAATGCTGGTACAATGGTTATATAAGGCATTTGAAAAACCAATGTACAAGGTGATATGTATCAGGCTTGGTTGATTGGAATAAAGCATCCTTTTGTATCCCCCTGAGGGCAGATTTCAGTGTAAGTTTGAGCCTCGACAAGCAGACACAAGACGCTGCACCTAAGTGCGTCATCAATATAAATATTATTTCGTTCAACGTGAAACTACACATGAAGCAAATCAAATCACGTAACAACTCAATATTTAGCTTAGAAATAGTACCTACCTATGTACGTGCACAGTACCCTCCTATACGATACTGTTCATTGCTTGCTTGTGTGTCCACCACAGATAACGCAGTTGAATATAACGTAGTCATAGGCAACGGCAAGGGAATACTAATTTTACAGAAAAGTGTATGATGGAATCTTAGAAAGTTCCATCTAATACTACGTTACCGTCATACAATTATCACCTACGTTCGTTGAATAGTTGAATGAAAACACAACTCGTTTGAAAATGCATTAAATATACATACGGACTACGACTGGTCAACCTCAGACTTCAGTCTCAAGCGCCATTATCTACAGTCTCAACACTTTAACTGCGACGTGAGCCACCGGTGGTCACGGAGGGAATTATAATCATGCTGCTGTCAGGCCAGTAGTCACAAACTCAATTTTTAAATATTTACTAGAAGCTAAATGAAGGCACGATTCAGTTCGTGTTTGCTATTTTCAACATAGATTACTACAATTGACTTTAAACATGAGTTGAATATTAAACTTCTGTGTTACTTGCGGCAGTCGAGGTGTTAAGCGCTGCTGTCTAGTCAAGCTGGAGGATAGTCTTACTTTACAAGGTGACGAAAAATTGGCGCACGTTTCCAGGTCCCCAAAGGCTCCCGATATGTCACTTCTGGACTCTACCCTCAGGAATATGTTGAGGCAGAAGTTGGTTATCAGGAGTAATCCGAGCATTGTAAAAAAATCATAGAAAATTATGGTAGAAATTGTACAACCCCTTGAATGTTATGGCTTAAACAAACTTGCTTATAATTTTGTGCAAAGTACTCAAATGTAATCATTTTTATTTCATCATTATAAAGTATCCCCATAAGGTAACAGAAAGGTCGAATCTCCCCTTTAAGGTGTCTTTCATTAATCGTCATACCTACAACATTGACTAAGCTACACCAACCATAAAACATGCGCAGTTTTTGACCGCCCTGTACACGAAAGTCGTGCAAAATCAGCCCAGACGTTCTGTGATCAGAGTATCTATCGGAAGACAGAACAGTCGTGGCGAGCATGTCAGAGTCATGAAAAAGCGTCGTGGTCTCCGGCTCGGTAGTCTCATGTAGGAATTCCTCAGGAATTCCGGACTTAGAGGTCACAAAATAACAAGCAATGGCTTCCTTATCCAGCTGGAATGCCATCTGTTCAGGACCGATCCGACGCTTCCACATGGTTCTCCGACAGCTAACCAACATTCTGCAGCCTAAGAAGCCCTATTGTTACTTTGGTTACTTGAAGTCAAAGCACACCTCACTCTCATTGTTAAAATCGCATTTCCCATCCCAAAGCACTCGTTTCTCTTCAATATGCGCAACGTGTTCCAATACGAGGGCTAATGACACGCTCGGAATTTTCGAATTCTCAACGGAATGATTAGAGATTCGAAGCATGTCTCAGAACTTTGTGTAATAGATTTATCGGAAACCAGGGAATCTCTTTGTCTGATACAGCTCTTTGTTCAAAATCCGTGCGTTAGCATGTTATTATAAACTGTATGCATTACATCAGCTAAAACCAAGCTTTTTGAGGATTAACTTAATGAATAAACAATACCCGCGGTTCCCATCAACCATCAAATGACCAAGATTGGCTCAAATAATTGTAAGCCACATAATACCGTAACAGAGACCCGCAAGTGCCCTCTGGATGCTAAGCCCTAGATCAGATGTTAGTTTGAGCCTCCCTAACCGCAACGAAGGCGTTCCAAAGAGAGGAAGGCACTATTTAGTATGGAGATAAGGAAACGCAGAATCTATGCACAAAGTGCATAGAAACGGTAAGTTGAGAAAGAAGTTCATGAAACAGGATAATAGTTGACGAATAAAGTAGTAGGTGCTGAAAAACTGTACAGCAGAGAACTGGAAAAAGATGGTCCGTAACAAAACAAAAAACCTATTCTATATATTTCCACAAAAGGAAGGCCTTTCCAACTTCAGCTCGCGACCTCATATATTCCCCCTGGATGATAAGCCCCAAACGACAATCAAGTTTCGAAGAAGCCCATGTTCAATAGGAGTAAAAGGTACAGCAACCACAGCAGAAACGTAACAGGTGTAGAGATCTGTAGTACAGAATGTGTAGTGCATCAATTGTGCAGCGTAGTGTGTGCGCGTACTACAATACATTAGATGAGTGGTGTGTGTGGGTACAGAAGTAAAATAGGTGCGCACAACAGTACAGTAGAAGTACAACACAACAGAAGGTGTGTACAACACCAGCGTGCACAGCAGCACACAGCAGGTACGAGACACACGCGCGCGTGCCTGCTCACACCACACGCACATTTGTCTCACTCCAGCATCACCGCCACCCAAGTTGATGCTCAAGCCTCGGGTGTTCACCCCACCATGTCGTAATTTTTGTGTCAGTTTCCCGGTGAATGTTTCGAAATTTGCAAAATTTGTGCCGGGGAATTTGTGTCCATTTAACGCTATAGCGATGTCGGAATTTTTGAGTCAATTTCCCTGTCAACGTTTAAGAATTTGTGCCGGGGAATTTGCGTTCACTTAGCGCAATGTGCAGCTAAATCAATTATTGAGAATAACATGGAAAAAGAACCCTAGTCTAAAGTAGAACCAGCACGTAATGCACGGCATGAATACCATGCTAGCGTAAAGTTTGAAAGTATAAGACATACAATTCCAGGTTCTCTTTACTGTGTCCAATTCTGGAAAATTTCCAGAAACTCGATACGTTGATTTCACAATTTCTTCACATTGAACTTTGCGCTCACAATGTGCGTTGCACCAAATCAAGGGGCACAATTAAACAAGGGTGGTGCAAATAACTACAGCGGTAATCAAAGGACGACTGTATTTAATAGGAGAAAATATTTTTAAAGTAACCCAGATTGCAGTAGGCAAAGCGAAAGAAATTTTATGATGGGAAGGTGGTGCTCGTGAGGTACCATGAGGTACCAACAACATGAGGTACCAGTCCGAAGAATTCATGGCATTCTTTAAGAGATTTTAGCAAATTTTGCTATTATAAAATAATAAGTAATTTCCCCAAAACAACATGTGTACTTGAACGATCAATATCGCTGCGGCAATCAAAAGTCGCTCCTGACCTACGCGACTTCATTCACTAAAAAGAACAGCGATCCTTGAAAAAAGAAATTACTACAATCACAAAACTCATGAAAAAAACGTTCACGAAGTCGGTGTTACCACTTGTGTCAATTGCAGCAAAGCTGTACCTCCAAAATCGGTCTGTGCAATCACTTAAATATCCTTTAAAAATTATAAAGTTATCTATTTGATGTCGAATGATACAAGTGAAGGCGGAAATGTACAGATGGAAATGCTGAAGTAAAACTCGACGTTTTCTTCTCAAATGAAGGACATGAAAGACATAAACTGCATCACACAATCACAGGACGTGAAGTTAAGTTTTTAGTTCCTAAAAACCCAACCCTGCGTCTAATTCCTACCTTGAATCAAGCTTAACTTCTCATTTCCCGACAAAAAACTAATGCAGTTACGAGTAAGTTCATAAATAGATACGTGCTGGTGACGGAATGATCGATTAAGAATTTTGAGGGGGCGAGAAAACACGGATAAGAAGTCTCCAACGACAGCCCGTAAAATGAATAAACAAGCCATAAAGCGATAGCAGCGCTCACCACTTCCCATAAAGGCAATTAAGCACGTCGGTTTACGATGGATCGCAACGTTACCCACAAAACTGTACAAAAAACTCCATTATCGTGTCAGCTCAGCGTTTTATCATGCATAAACAGAAGGTCCTACTCTAACGCCGAAACGAAATGGAAGCTGAGACAGCGCTCTGTGTCTTCTGACGCTCTAGCTAGCTTTTATCACGGGAATGTTCCTCCTGAAATAACAGGAGTGCTTCTTAGCGTGGTCCACAGGACTTAGGATTGTTTTCCATGGAAATATTGTACTTGAAGATGAAAGGAGTTATCTGATCTATATAACTTTTGCAACACGCCCTTCTATCATTTTATGTTTTATCGTGATAAAACATGTGAAATTGACATGGATCATTCAAGATCCGATGGACATTGATCTTTCTCAGTATCCGGTTCCATCATCTACCAGCAACAAGTAACTGCAGAATAATTTTCCCAGAATTAGAACAGAATTAGTATGAATAAAATCACAAACGCATTGAATAAAAACATTTACTCTTGGCATTCAGACCAGCTGGTTTCGACTAAAACAATGTCATTATCAATGAATACCATCTGTAAACAGAAAAAACATACATACCGTT
>JACJUY010004396.1:49465-59488 GCA_014220935.1 Platorchestia sp. MABIK
ATTGATAATGACATTGTTTTAGTCGAAACCAGCTGGTCTGAATGCCAAGAGTAAATGTTTTTATTCAATGCGTTTGTGATTTTATTCATACTGAGAGTGCGCTACCCGCGAAATTGTGCAATTTCGGATAGAACAGAATTCGTCCTTAGAATTATACTGCGGGTAGAAAATGGCATGCGATTGCTGATCAAGTCTCTTTAGAGACCATGTACTTTCCCTCCGAAGTTTCAAACCTGCAGGAATTCGATTGACACTTGAAGTGGACTTTTGGCATTTAGGATTCAAAAGAAAAATTTCAGTGTGAGAAAAATTATAGCTATTCAATGTCAATAGTGCACTACATGAATCCACTCATTTTCTAATACGAGAACTACATATAATACGACATTTGAGACGGTGGAGGGTATACAAATTTTATTTCAAAAATTTTACAGAAAATTGTGATTTTTGGCTCTCCGCATCTCTATGATTTAATGATAGTCGACTGACATACAAGGTATTTCCAGAACCACTCTTCCTGCTTCCTAGTTCTTGGATTTAGACTCGTTGAAATCACTGTTAACTATAGCATCATGACGTTAAATCAATTGCTGTAGTTTCAAATCTATTGCAACCACTTACAGAAAATAATGCATGGAGAATCAACGCTCTTTCTGTTCTTTTCACTGTCGACTGATGTAAACCCGAACTACGCTGACTTTGAAGCATTTAGTTCGATAAAATTATCTGTGATTCCATGGTATATTTGTCAAAAGATATTGAACGCTCGTTAGTTTCAAACAAAGGCTAATTTCTCAAAGAAAATTCGATCCCATATTTCTTTAGCGCTTAGTGATCACTGTCTTGAAATACGCACAGTGCAAAGATATGTATAATCACGAAACTCGTCCAATTGGAGAACCGTTCTACCTCCCATTTCATTTTGTGAATAAAAGTCAGTTCCTTAAGGTCATAGGAAACATTATTTCATCGTCGTGACCATCCGATTTTGAGCACTGTGAACATGAAACTTGGTATAAAAATAAACTCCAACAACTAACGAGTGTAAAATTCTGGTGCCTGCAATTTTTGAAGACACGAAAGGCCGAATAACCTGAATAATTGCCGTTATTTCCGACTGTCATCATTTTGGAAACTATCGCTCCCCCTGGTGTTCAAGAAAGATCAAGTTTAAAAAGAATTGTTTATTCTTTGGCAGGAAATAGCTCATTCCAGGAAACGGTTTGGACAATTTTCTGTACCTACATCGTCTCGCTTTGTTTAGCGATTAACTACACGACTATAAACGAACTTTTGAAGTTTCCACAGAAACACAAGAGCCTTCACACAGGCGAATCGTAAACTGGTTTGCGTGCGAGTGCAATTTCAAATCTTCACCTCAGTACTGGGGTCTTAGACTGGCATAGAGATATCTCATCACATTACACGCTAATTTCGCTTTTCTTACTCTCATCTTGCAGTTAAATGAATTACGTGCAATAATCTTGGGAAGGAAACCACGAGAAACCTGCAATATCTTGGGGAGCGATAAACCGTGGTTAGATAAGTTATTTTAAGCCTCCCTAACCACAACGGTGTCTCAAAGAGAAATATGAAGAATGCATCATTTAGTACGGAGCTAATGGAAGGGGGAATCTACGCACAGGGTGTGTTCTCACATATACCCCTAACGCATTGAAATAGTAAGTTAAGACCGAAATTTAGAAAACGAGATAAGAGTGCGGGAAAAAGTAGGTGCTAAAAAAACAGGACAGAAGTGAACTGAAAAAAAGATGGTGAACAGTTCTAAAAACATTTTATTTCAACAAAATAGGCCTACCTAACTTTCAGCGCGGGACCCGTTTTGTCACCTGGGAGCCCTAATTCACAGAGATACAGTAGTTGTTCCCCCTGAGGTGTCAAACTTTAGTCTGAGATTTAGACTGAATGTAACGCCTCTTTCAAATTTTGACCTTCGTGTGTATATTTATATATACATTCAGTATGGTGTTCTTGAAATGTAGATTAAAAGAACCAATCACGATAACCATGAACTACAATTCAAAAAAGTAAATGATGAAAGAAAATTACGCCTTCCTCTTCAAATTTCATCTCCGCCCTTCCCAGGAAACAGAGACAGAAGCGGGGACTCCTATTGAAAATGAGTCCATGATTAAATCCTATCGAACATATTTCAGAGCGACCTTTGCTCCGGCTGGGGCAACGGGCGGTTTTTTGATAACAGCTTCCTGGCAACTGACAAATACACCGATTCTGCAATCACCTAATTGAGCCTCTATCACCTTCGCCATGATGCAGGTACCCTGATGTGATCCCGCCTTGATGTATGTGATCAGTGAGTGCCACCGCGGTGATCTTGGCAGAGATACGATCATCGATGCATCATCCTTGGGAATGCACGACTTCATTGCAGTCATTTTTCGACGCACGGTTATCACTCTGGATTTTTTGGCCTGGCTATGAATAGACCCCAACGATTACAGTAAAGCGATCACGCGCACTCGGAGATCATCTTTTACGTTCAGCGGTGTTTGGGCCGATGGGAAGTCATTGTTGCGAGTAAAAAGATTTTGCTGCGCATTTCAGACGCACATCATTCACTCGGATTATTAGTGCCTATGATCAGATTTAAAAGCCGCTACTTACGGTGCGTAATAGTAGATTTTAGAACCACTCTCGGTAAATTTCAGAACAAGTAAGAGCATAAATGTCGCAAAGTAACAAGTGTGATAAATGAACATTCTGAACAGTAGGTTTACAGGCTGAAGCATGTATTTAAATACGACGCAGCTCTCTGAAAAAAATCAGCAATTGTACCGCTACAAGTTTCCGTATACAACACAGTTTGAACTGAAGGTACAGCACAGCAGGTCAATGAACCGAAACAGTTCAGGTAACACAGAAGAAAATGAACTCTCGAGAAAGCTGTTCCACTCGGTCAGTGTTTAATTAGGCTGATGCTTAAATTAGTAATATTGTGCTCTGTTCCACGGACGGTTAATTCTGCATATCCACTAGGTAGCTTAACTCGGTTAGTGCTAAGTGTCTAAGAACGAGTTATATTCTGAGCTATGCCACTAATGAAAAGAACAGGTTCTGAGAGGTGTGAGCCCGTTTTTTCCTTACTTCTAGTAGGTAATGGAGAGAAGAGCACTAAATCTTTACATGTTGTGTAATATAGTGAAATTCTAGGCTCCCAACACTCCATCTCCGCCATTATTACCATTGAAATAAGACATCCTATAGGATTTTTCAAAAATCTAGTAAGTGTTGGCTTATTTTACCCACATATACGGAGGACTTGAACAACAAAACTTTCCATTGAAAAAACAAGATTCGGGATCGAAACGCTCCTGGAACTGAATTAATCTCAACTCAGGTTTAGGATGTGGGTGTTCTACTACCTGGGTGTTCTGGGAGTTGGGTGTTAGGTCACAACACTTTATCAAGCATGAAAATAAGATCAGCTGTGAAACAGAATCTGAACAGTTATGCAACGGGATGAGAGCCAAGGCTTCTCCATAGAAATCCACGTATTCAATTTTTTGCTGTCATAAAATTATTCTTCGGTTGCTCGTTTCCTTATCACTAAATCTGAAAAACTGCTTCAGAACCGCAGACTTGTTGAAATACCGACGGTCCTGTTTTTCTACGCGGAAGTTGTGAATGTATTTCTCAGGAGACGGAAAAATATCAGGCATCTAGAGACTATAAAAGAAGATTTTCCACCCTTATTTCCGAGCACTCGATTACTAACTGAAACTATTCAAAACGACGGCTACGACATGTTGAGTTAAATTAGCAGGTTTCAGCGAACTGTTGTCTAAACACTCATCATTACAGCGTCTTCAAATACCGCTGCTGCAGGCCTAAGTCTCAGCAAAAAGCACACAGCCTAAGCTAAGTTTTTTTTTCAATCGCAAAAGCAAAACTTAAAACGTTTAAATTTTACGCGCCTATTCAGAAAACATCATCAGAGTTATAATGCTCAGCCAAAGATAATAGTTCGCTTGACTCTTCAACGTTTGAATCTTTCAGCTAATGTTGCAGTCATCATAACCACCGTTATCAGATTGGCACTTGGCATCAGGTTGTCACCGACATTACAATGAAAAAGGAACTGCTACTCTACATTGAATTTCGAAGAACACATTAGAATAGAAATTCAACTTCTCATAAAATCTATCAGAGCTGTTTGAAGTAGGTAATTTCGAAACCTACCTAGACAATAACAGGTTAAAGGATCAACATTGAAGAATTTCTACTTCGAAATTCAAGTACTCGGGCTGATAAACTCCTGAAAGTGCATCGAATGACTTAGAGCTTTGGACTTGTCAGTAAAAGTAATAATGATCTTGCAGCAGATGTCGTGTTGCACTAAAATACTTAGGAGAGTAGATTAGTTTAAGTTTCTCTAATCGCAACAAAGAGTTCCCTAGAGAGGAAGGAGGAAGGCGTCATTTAATGTGAAATTAAGAGGACGGTGAACTAATGCACAAGGTGTGTTCCGACATCACGTGCATAGAAACGAGACTGAAAAAAGTTTATGAAACAATACAAGTTGCAGAAGAAAGAAATTGGTACTGAAAAAAGGCCGACACTGAAGCGAAAAAAGATAATCGGCAACAAAAACCTGTTCAATTTCACGAAAAGGAAGACCTATCTAACCTTCAGCTTGGGACCTCACATATTCTTCCAGGGAGTGCTTATTTCCATAGATAAAACATTTGTCTCTCCTTGAGAGGTCTACTCCCACTACAGAAGGAACTTCAAGAAATCGTTTGCAAGCGCCGATTGCTCGAAACCTGTAATATTTACAACCTTCCATATAATATGGATGCAGTTGTCGCATACATTTGAAATCCATGTAAATTAGTAGTTAATAATAGCTCTGACAGCCTTCAGGGGAAAAAATAATCACTGAAATAATATCCTACGACTGTTCAGCTAGAGGAAACTAACCGCTGAAAACCACGACGCGTTTCAATCATATATTAAAAACAGTTCACAAACTTTCTAGTCGAGCCAGGAAAATAAACCAATTTTATACCAGATCCCGATGGCTAGACTAAGTTTAACTAGAATTGAATTTAAAAGTGTTATCCATAATCAAGATGGTTACGATATATAAGGTAAATTATCCATTATCAAGATGAATAAAATATGAAAAGTAAATTATCAAAGATCAAAATGATCAGAACACAAAAGGAACACTTTCCAAGACCAAGACGGCGGCCAGAAGACGGAGCGCAGGAGCTCGGTTATCGCAGGAGGAATTCTGATGAGAAGCGGCGGTCGCTGCCATGGGAAGCGGCAAAATTAAGCAGCGCTCTCGAGCATGAACTGCTCAGGTCTGCTTTGTGCTAGCTAGTGCTCGCATCACTCGGGAGCGCTGCACGCACCTCTGGTGCTGGTGCTGAATGTGTAGTGCTGCTGGAGTGTGTGTAGTGCAGCTGGAGTGTGTGGAGTGCTGCTGGAGTGTGTGGAGTGCTGCTGGAGTGTGTGGAGTGCTGCTGGAGTGTGTGGAGTGCTGCTGGAGGAGTGTGTAGTGCTGCTGGAGGAGTGTGTAGTGCTGCTGGAGGAGTGTGTAGTGCTGCTGGAGGAGTGTGTAGTGCTGCTGGAGGAGTGTGTAGTGCTGCTGGAGGAGTGTGTAGTGCTTCTGCCGTGTGTAGTGCTACTGAAGATCTAACAAACCTACAACGACTACTATGGTAGTATTGTCACTGAAGCACCAATTAACAGGAGGAAGAGAGCTGGCGTTAGAGAGATGGCATTTCAAAACCAATGCACAAGATGACATGCATCACGGTTGATTGGAAAAAAATTCTTTTGGGGGGTGCTGTGGAGGTGCTAGAGATGCAGGTGGCGTTAGTGCTGCTTATAGAGCTGCGCTTACGAAGGTTACAGCTGCTACTTGTTCCCATATACAGCTGCATTCTGCAGAAACAGCAGATGTTGAGTGCGCTGATGCAGTTACGGTCACGGCTCAGTAAGGCCGTTACGGTCTGCCTGTAACACTTGACTTCACCTTGCAGCTGCATGAGCTAAAACTAACAGCGTAGACCAGGAGTTACAGCTGCTACGGCGGCGGCACCGAAGTGTCTTCGTTCACTTCAAGTGAAGCTCTGAAAACATTGCCTAGCTTTATTATATCAATCACTTATTTTATTGTTCTCGATAAGTAACAGAAATGTACAAAAAAATATAACTGACGAAAAATAAAGGAAATAACTGACTGATGCTAGAAATCTGACCTGTAGGTAATTAACAAGGGAAGTGCCTCGTGTGCAGGTAATTAACTAAGTAGGGGCCTGGTATGCAGGTAATTAACTAGGTAGATGCCTGGTGTGCAGGTAATTAACTAGGTAGATGTCGGGCGTGCAGGTAATTAACTAGGTAGGTGCCTCGTGTGCAGGTAATTAACTAGGTAGATGCCTGGTGTGCAGGTAATTAACTAGGTAAATGTCGGGCGTGCAGGCAATTAACTAGGTAGGTGCCTCGTGTTCAGGTAATTAACTAGGTAGGTGCCTCGTGTGCAGGTAATTAACTAGGTAGATGCCTGGTGTGCAGGTAATTAACTAGGTAGGTGCCTGGTCTGCAGGTAATTAACTAGGTAGGTGCCTCGTGTGCAGGTAATTAACTAGGTAGGTGCCTCGTGTGCAGATAATTAACTAGGTAGATGCCTCGTGTGCAGATAATTAACTAGGTAGGTGCCTTGTGTGCAGGTAATTAACTAGGTATGTGCCTCGTGTGCAGGTAATTAACTAGGTGTGTGCCTCGTGTGCTGATAATTAACTAGGTGTGTGCCTCGTGTGCTGATAATTAACTAGGTGAGTGCCTAGTGTGCAGGTAATTTATGTACCAATTATATTGGTGAACAGCTAATTAGCCATTTAGAATCTTATTATAGTCGTAATTAATCATTCAGGATCATGGTGTAGAAGTACCTCATTGTACAGGACTCTGTTGTGTAAGCAATCAGCTTGACAAAAGAGAGAGTATAGAGGTAATTGATTACCAAGAACCCTGGAGAGAGGTTATTTATCCTTGATGGACTTGGTATGTAGAAGTAATTATAAAAGAAATGTAGCGTGGAGGTTGTTAATTTTTCTCTGTACACTATCGTGTGAATATCGAGAAAAAAAATTGTACGTACATTCTGTATGGAATTATGGCTAAATTATTTATTTAATTTCGACAGTGATATTACAATTGTAATTTTTAAAGTTGCATTATAATTATATAGTCAATAATTATACTACACCTAAACATTAGATTAGATGTTAGTTGCCTCCCTAACCGCAACAAAGGCGTATCAAAAAAGGAAGGAAGAAGGCCCCATTTAGTAGGGACTTGAAGAAAACGTGGAATCTATGCACAAGGCGCATAGGAGTAGTAAGTTGAGAAAGAAGTTCATGAAACAAGATAAACGTTGAAGAAGAAAGTAGTTGGTGCTGAAAAACAAGTCAGCAGTGAGCCAAAAAAGAATCATCCGTAACTAAACGAAAAAAACATTCTATTTCAACAAAAAGAAGGCCTGTACCTAACCTTGAGCTCTGAACCTCACACATTCCTCCTGGGAGCGCTAGTTCCCATGGAGACAATAGTTGTATCCCCCTCAGGGGGTGGTTACACTTACATTATCCGTTCAATAATTAAGGTTCAAGAATTATTTTACATACGGTAAATACGATTCAATCGTCGCCCTGTAACGTGAATCACAAAAACACATTTTGGAAGAAAAACATGAACGTATAAAGCAGAGGTCACAGCACAGCTTCAGCGAAGGAACGAAAGTTTGAGCAAATTCAAACGCCAAAAGTATCTCGAGCTGCTTTCGAGCACACTTCGTTAAACAAATCAATATCACATTAAAAAAGCAAATCAAACATCACATTATTTCCGTAGTAAAAAAGAAGAATTCACGTGATCGCCACTCTTGTAAATATCACGTATGGAAAATCACTCCGAATTTTGGAAGCACGCGAACGCTTTCGATTTGGTAAATTTTACCCTCTCTATTTGATCTTAAAAGCATCTCTAATTAATGGATTTTAACGTTCAATTAACAATTTAATTGCGTACAAAATTTTTTTAAATTATTTAATGAAGCTCACCATACCTCGGCGGTCTGGTGACAGTTAACTGCAGTAAGCTTGGTTAGTCGGATAGCTAGTCACGCGGATGGCTAGTCACGCGGATGGCTAGTCACGCGGATGGCTAGTCACGCGGATGGCTAGTCACGCGGATGGCTAGTCACGCGGATGGCTAGTCACGCGGATGGCTAGTCACGCGGATGGCTTGTCACGCGGATGCTAGTCACGCGGATGCTAGTCACGCGGATGCTAGTCACGCGGATGGCTTGTCACGCGGATGCTAGTCACGCGGATGGCTTGTCACGGGGATGGCTTGTCACGGGGATGGCTTGTCACGGGGATGGCTTGTCACGGGGATGGCTTGTAATTTTTACCTAATAGTTACCAAGCCATAACTCGAATCCAAGATGGAATTATCACAAGCGATGCTCTCATTGCATTTTCGAATTACAATGAACGATAAATAAATTCTTGAAATACAATCAAGACTACGTTCAAAAGCACTATCCAATTTTTAGCTCTAGGAAAAAAATTAGGATTGTACACTACTCTGAATGAAAAATATGAATGTAAATTTGAGTTCTAACACTTATTAAATTGGCGTGAAATGTGACTAATTCCTCATCTATATTCTACGATGTTCTGTTTATCAATAATTTCCCATCAAGGGCAAACTAACGCAACACTAAATCTAACAGTTGAATGTATAACCTTTCAGCCATGTTCCATTTCAAACACAGTCTCTTTGCATAAAAAATGAACGCGACAGTTTGGTGATCCACCGGTGGTCACTGGGGAGATTTTTCACTTGCTGCTGACCGACCAGCATCACAAACTCAATATTCATAGACGCGTAATCAAAACTAAATAAAAACCTGATCCAGTTAATGTTTGGTATTTTTAACATTGCTTACTACAATTCACTTTAAAATTTAATTGAATATTAAACTTCAGTTATACCCATCGCAGTTCAGGTGTAAAGCGACGTACGTAACCCCGCTCATGCTCCTCACACGAGACGATGTCAACGGAATCAACAAGGCTTCTATTCACGGTCAGGTTCCTGAAACTTGCTGCTGTGCCGGACTAGTGCTTTGCCACCTACTTGAAAGCGCTGCGGTGTAGTTTTCTCGCCGTGAAAATCTCCTGCAAATTGCGTTGCAAATCGCATCAGCATCTAACGTTCTCATACGCCTAATATTGATCTTCATGATAATATAGAGATATCCGCACGAAATATTTACATAGAGGGTGTAATTTTCTCTCACGGAAATTCTCGTTCTTCAAATTGCGTAGAAAATCGCTTCCTAATCATACATTCTCATACACCTAGCATTCATCTCCATGACAATTTAAAGATTTGCCTACAAAACGTAAAAACACAGCAATGAGAGGGTCACGTTCAGTTAAAAATCAATATCCTCTGAAAAACTAAGGTAACTCTGCAGGACCCAGCAACTTTACAGGACCCAGCAACTCTGCAGGATCCAGTAATCAATCTTCGTAAAGATGGAAGCGCCGTAGAATGTTATCTTTGGTGGTACAATTGGTAAGCCAACTAGGAAGAAAAGCTTCTTCAAATTCTTAGTTGGAAATTGCAATTGTACATATTCCCATTGGGAAACGTTACCTATTTTTTTATATCTGTTCCGCAAGCCAAATTATTCAGGCTCTTCGCGTAAAAAGAAGGTCATTCATATTCCCGTTGTTGAAATTTATACGAATACTTTTTTTCCTACCCGGAAAAATTAGAGGTTTTACCATAATAAGTGTCTGATCATTAGCACACCGCATTCATATTTTCGAGAGAACATTGAGCAATTTAATTTATTTTCTTAATTTTGAATATAACATCATCTCATACTTGTTCTTTGAATTCGCGCTCTAGGGTTATAGCGTACGAAATTACCATCGAATGTTGGGGTAA
>JACJUY010004396.1:59862-72341 GCA_014220935.1 Platorchestia sp. MABIK
TGTTGAAGGTAACCGCAGCTCTACACGCTCAAGCGGCCACACTGCCACCAACTTGCGTACGACAACTGCGCGAAGTCCTCTCGGCGTCTGGCACTGAAGGTTACAGGCACAGTGTTCACAATAACACACTAATGGACAGGCACTTTATTCTTTCTGCAAATACTGAAATACACGCAATCATTTAATTTTAAATCATTTATACAAAAAAAAAAACGTATGCGTTCCTTAAGATTAGCACTTGATGTTTTTCAGGGAATGTTGAAAAAAGACAGAAAATTTAAACAGAAGTAGTTTTTCAGAAAGCTGATTAATTTGAGCTTTCAATATGATTAGAAAAAAACACTTCATTGTCAAAATTATCACTTTATTTGCTATTTGCATCCAATGTTAGAGCATGTTGACTCACTAGTAACATCAAAAGTTTCTTCCAGATTTTAAAAGTATGAATAAAGCTTTTGATCTAGCTTTCTGAAAAATTTGACTTTTCTTTCCAAAAAGGTAAATTATCTAACTCAGTAAAAAGTAACGATACCCTATCGTAAATATGTTCTTAACAAACTTGTAAGTATATTCTAGCTTAATTTCACACGAAACTTCAAGCATTTAAACAGTAAGACAGTGTTTTTGTGTATTTCAACTTCTCGAGAAGTCCGGTCCCAAGTCACACGAGTCGAGTGCTTTGAGCGACACACCCTTACACGCCGCGGTCTTCTCGACGACTGAAGAGTGAAGACTAAAGAGTGGAGTGGACGCAGCGATGACGGAGCGGAGCGCAGGTTGTGGGAGAGCAATTGACCTCCTGACGACCCGGCCTGCCTGAACTCATAACCAAAACCCTTCATTAACTAATTCTAATAACAGCTGGGCTCACACTAGAATCTTCTAAAAACCACCTCACCGTATTCAGCACAAAAAATTTAACTCGAGTGCAATTTCCGTGTTTTTAACGAGGAAAAATCTGACTTTCGGGTAGGTCAAAGAGAATCCGCTGACGTGCGATACCAAGTGGACTCTTAAGTTCGGAAAGTGATATAGATGGTGTACTTGTGGGAAAAAAATATACTGAAATACCAAACGCCGATCACCTGAAATGTAACCTGATGTAGTAAATTAATTTTATTCTCCTCAAGTATCACCACAGTAAGGATGATTTTTTAACGTAGTTACGTTTGTCAAATTTGAGTTCCTTACTATAAAGAGAGAAGTAGCAGAGAGAAAACACGCCTCTGATGTCAATTTGTATATGTTCACGTATACCAGGAGCGCTGTCCAAACGAAATCAAAATTCTTACTTAGATAAATAATTCTATACTTCAATGCTAAGTACGCATGCAAAAGGGAAATAAAGTATCTACGTATATAATGAATTAGTTGGGATTCGTAAGGAAGCGTGCAATTGGTGATCTTTTTTTCAGTTATCAAGGACGTTAAGAATTGAAAACAGATTCTTGAAGAGTGGTTAACCGTATATCAATTGAAGCCAAGAGTGTCAGGTGAAACTCGCTTCATTGTCTTCCCATAGTTTAGCTACACGTCTTGCTCGCAATCGCAAATAATCTATACTGTCAGAAACAATGCTCCTCAAAATATTTCAAATTTCTTTCAGATTTCTTGCAACAAACACAAAAATGGGTCAAAACACGAGCTAGTAAGTCTATCACTCGTACGAACAATATTTGCTATTTAACGGACCGCGTAGAGAATGGTTATCTCTTCACCGATAAGAATTGGTTGTTCCTTTTCCTGCGCTGGATAACATTAAAAAATCCTGCGCAGTAATTTAAACAGTCGTTTTTTTTTTCTAGTTATGTTTCTTCTAGCCTGCTCGTCTCGCTTTCTTTAGCAGGATTAAATTAGAGAATTTAAACAATCGTTTTGAATGAAACATCTTGAAGAAAACATCTTTATGGATTGCTCCATTACCTCAATCTCGTTGTAAAAAAAAAGGGTTTTCAGCTTCCTAATCAAACGAGAGTGTGTGAGTGAGTGAAGTGTGAGTTTAATGAGTAGAAAAGTTTCTCCTCTAATTCTTTATGTCTTTTCCGTTTGAAATAATCAGTAGAGGAGCTGCGCATGCGAGCGCTCAGGTGAAAATATCATGAGTACCAGAGTGGGATCGAATAGAGTCCTTTATCTCAAAAGAGCTGTGCTGTACAACCCTTGGGCTGCGTTGAATTTAGTTTTTAGTTTTTCTTGCAGGCTTGCAATGGTGCACCATAATCAAGAAGAACACACCAGCCTCAAATCATTCGTTTGCTCAGCAAAATAATTTACTTTACCGGATAACTTCACAATGCCCGTGGCAAGATCTTATTGCTTCTAGTTGAAACGCTGACAAATTCACTAAGTGATATTGATTGATAGTGAGAGTGATCTTTCTTAACCGAGAAAAGTATCCAAAAGTATAATTTAAAATCCGTATGTGATCTTTCCTAAAAATGATGCATATTATAGTTTCTTGAGGAACACAAGCAGGTTTTAATAATTAATCGTCAGTTCGGAACTTCTGAGTACACACAATGTTAAAATATTTGAATAGGAGGCGTACCCTAGTACAAATTCAGTGTTTGTGTTAAAATTCATGATTTCTAAGCAATAACCCAGCGAAGATTGAATGCAAACAAAAAACGAACTCGAATGCCCAAATACCGGAGATTAAATCTAAAAGTTTTATAATTCTATCTGAGTAAACACAAGATGGAACCAAACGTAAACTCAGCAACATTTAAATTAAAGAAAATAAATTTGCAATTTGAAAAAAGAACACAACCGTCACTTGTAAACGATCAGCTTTAGAGATCTCAAATATGAAATGAAATAGACGTAAATGGAACAAAAACAACTCATTTGAATACCACGGGAAAAACTTTATCAGTCTCAAATCTGGAACGAACCGAAAATGAAATGAAGTATATTTCTTTGAATTAAACATCATCTCATGCGAATCTCTACTTATACAGATACAAATTAGTCCCAATTATTCAACTAATCTAGAGCTTAATCAATGATATGAAAAATGAACTAATTTTTATCACTACAAATTAAGACGCGTATAAGAACGCGTCTTAATACACGAGGACCGACTGTCCGAAGAAGAAATTTTGAATAATTCAGAGAAATTTTATCTCTAAGCAGAAATTTGGGTTAATTTTCATCTAAAAGAAGAAATTCGGACTAATTTTCATCTCTACAAATGGCGATGCGCACAAAAACGCGTCTTATTACACGAGCACCGTGGGAGATCAAAAAGAAGTTAGACAATAAACAGTTAACCCTAGGACTGGTGAGACCCCTGGCAGACCGGAGGGTTCACAGACCCATGGCAGGGCTGCCTCGGCCCGTCAGACCGTGACGGCTCAGAATCTTCGCCATGAAAAAGGGCCCGCAAAAACAGAGCTCGTGCCACTCACGCCTCCCACAGGCAGGTCTCGGTGTCTTCAAACGACACCGATCCCAAGAAGAAATTCGAAAAATTGTCATGTAGAAGATAATCAGAAAATCGTTGTGTAGGAGAAATTCAGAAAATCGTTGTGAAGTAGAAATTCTGAAAATCGTTACGAAGAAGCAAAAAATTCTGAAAATCGTTATGCGGAAGAAAAAAGTTTTGAAAATCGTTGTGTAGAAGAAGAAATTCGAAAAATTGTTGTGTAAGAATAAATTCGGAAAATCGTTATGTAATAGGTCCTTGAAACTGCCTCAAAACCGCTAAAGGTGCCTTCCTCTTTCATCTCTTTGGAACTACTTCGTTCCTAGGGAGGCTTAAACTAACGTGTGTCTAATCTATTTATAGCCTTCATCTTTGTTATTTACATCTGCCTAACTTTTCTTCTCTGTCCCTCACCTATTCTAATCCTACAGCCCCAATTCTTTACAACTTCCCTTCTCTCCTTATCCTGTTCCTCTGCCCCTTCCTTAGCCCTTCACCCCCTTCGCCAGCCCTTCGCTTATTTCCTTCCTCTGCTCATTTATCCTTACCTTTCCTTGTACTCCCTGAACACCTTTCCCCTTACTTTTTCCTATCGCTCTAAACATACTTCCCCTAATTTTCTCCCTCTTTCTTTTAATACTTTTCGTTTTGCTATCTTTTTACTTCCTCATTACATTTCCTCATACTTTTCTCTTCCTTCTCTAACATATTTCCCCTTACTTTTCCCTTCGTTCTTTAACCACTTTCTCTTTGCCTTCCCTTCATTCTTCGGAACTTTTCCATTTGCGCCTACCTTTCTTCCTCAACCCAATTCTTTTTCCTTTCCCTTACCTCGTCAATACCTTTTCTTCTTACCTCTTCCTCCCGTCTTCAACTTCAATACCATTTCCCTCACCTTTCTCTTGCTTCTTCAACCCCTTTCCCCTTACCTTTCCCATACTTCATTAATACATTTCTCTTGTTCCTCAACACCTTTTCCCCTGACTTTTCTCTTGCTTCCTCAGCCCTCTTCCTTTTTCCTTTCCCTCACTTCCTAAATACCTTTCCCTTACTTCCTCAACACCTTTCCCTTACTTCCTCAACACCTTTTCTCCTCACCTTTCCCTTATCCCTGCCACATTTCCCTCACCCTGCCCCTACTCCCCCCTGCACCCCAACAAAGAGCGCAGTGACGGTGTGCTCACTGAGAGGACCTGGCGTTTCCTGCCGGCGTCTCTACCAGGTGGTGGTGTGGTGGTGTGGTGGTGTAGTGGTGTGATGGTGTGGTGGTGTGGTGGTGTGGTGGTGTGGGGGTGTGGTGGTGTAGTTTTGTGATGTAGAGTGGCGCGGGGTCTGGTGGTGTAGCTGTGTGGTGGGTGAGTGGTAGTGTGGTGCGGTGTGATGATGTAGTATGATATAGAATAGAGGGGTAGTGTGATGTGGTGTGATGGTGTGGCAGTGAAGTGTGGTGTTAGGTGACGGCACGGTGTGATAGTGTGTGTGGGAAAGTAAGTGGGATACTTGAAAAAGTAGGTAATGGCCTGTAAGATGATGTGTTGGAGTTTTTTTCTTTCTTTTTTCTTTAAATTAAACGAGTATTTGACGACCATATTCAACAGATGTGATGTTGTAGCCAGAATTGTGTTTTGAGCGTGAAACTTCGTTGTTTTACAGGTCAAATTTTTTAAACTTTGAAAAAAATGAAAAGCTTCTGCTTATTTTTAGCTAGTAAATAACAAAATATCTACGCGATTGTTTCAACTCAAATCCAAGTAGACAAAAGCAACTCTACGCTTGAATTACTTTCATTTTATAGAGACGCACAGAAAAGACAAGAACTTACCAGAAGAACAAAATCATACGGTAGATCAATGTGCTAACATTAACAGCACAAATAAAATTTAGTTAACAGCACAAATAAAATTTAGTTAACAGCACAAATAAAATTTAGTTAACAGCATAAATGAAATTTAGTTAACAGCATAAATGAAATTTACAATATATTGCGTCAAATTTTATTCTGCTCTCCCACGCTTCCTGAGCGGAGTTTTGTTTACATTTCATTTTCTTAAATTATTCCCATTGCTTTCTTCTTGACCGATGACTACGTATCACATATCAACAGTTCTTACTTCATTTCCGTTTACCCACATTTAATCCTTTCTGGTTCAGTTTTTGAATAAAATGCTCTTCAAGTAACGCGTATGATTAACTTCTAGTATTTGGCAGTATCATCCGTGGGAAGTTTTACACTTTGAACATTCATGAAATGAAAACATGATTACCACCCTAAAGTATACCATTCTACTCTCCCGAATTTCATAACCCCGTCTAAATTAATCAAATTTAGAAGACCAATTAAGTATGACAGGGGAACGGATTCACATGTTCAATAGAGCAGCAGTCAATTTTGACTGACGGTTTAGCAGAGCTCACACATGTTTGACGTGCGTGTGTATTCTCATTGTACTGAGAAACCCTCTCCGTACACTCACGAAACTTGGTCAAAGGCACGCGGTTTGCGGTTGCCTTCAGTAGCGCGGCGGCGCGCAAGTTCTAGATCAAAGGTTCGTCTGGTTTCCGTCTCGACAGGATGAGAGATCTCCTTTTACGCTTTACGACTCTCGGCAACGAAGAACAGACGCGCAGGAAGAAAATGTAGCACGTGCGATCTGTCTCTCCCTCCTCCACCACGCATCCTTCGGACACCCCAGGGTGTGCCCGTAGGCTCCTCCCGTATCCTACGGTGCATCCTGCGCATCTCTAATTGCTGCTTGTACACTTCGTGGATGTGACGTTTCCGTCGCTTTTCAGCAGGTCCTACGCCAGGTAACGCTAAACAACACCGAAGTTTTATAAAGGAGGGCTTTTTCATGGAAAACTTGTGCAAGCTGCAATAAAATGAGGAACTTGTGCATATGTTCATGCTACTCGCAGGTCAGAAGGAATTGTGTAAGAAATACTTATATAGAAAATCACCATTTAAAAATGAATGAAAGATGCTCCTACATCAAAACTTATAGTACAGATTCTTGTGCTAAAAATCTGAAAGAAGTTATTAAAACATGAGATTTAACTTGTGGTTCATCCAGATTTTTAGCATATAAACAAAGAATGTTAATCTCCCTGTAATTTTCCTTTTAATTCGCTTTTGTTCACTCAGAGTTAATGTTTCTAAGCAGTATATATGTAAATAAATCATAGGATGATATTTCAACGCGTTACCCAAGGATAACCTACAATAAATACCCCCATGTTGTAGCACACAGCACCTGGAGATGTACGAATAAAGTTCAGTGACACGAGTGTGTAGAACTGTAAAAGCACGAGTGTATTTCAACAGCACCCACTACATACTTCCGAACTGCCAACTTCTTCCACAAACATTTTTTCTCCAAATTTCGTCAACTCAATTCTCAATGAATATAGAAATACCGTTTGCAAACGTTTTGCAAAGTCAGGACGTCAAATATTATTATAAAGCAATGTTTTTCGGTCATCCATGCCAGCCTATCTGCCATTGACTCAGGCTCAAACACTATCGCGCATTTTGTGACGTATGGCATTCTGTGACGTTTGTGAGGTTAAACAAACTTGAGTTCAAGCTCCGGTGAGTCTCCCCACTGGGAAATGGGAAAACTCAGCCACAATTCCCACTCCACCCAGGTGTCGGAAATGGGTACTGGATTGACCGGGAATAACCTTCATTGCCTTCTGATGTTAGTTATAAGGCATTTGAAAAACCAATGTGCAAGGTGATATGTATCAGGCTTAATTAGAATAAAATGTCGTTTATCAAATATAAGGTGTATTCGAGTATGTGGCGGTGAATGAGTCAAGGGGCATTCATCACGTTAGTGATACTGACAATATTGATATTGGTTGTGTTAGTGGTACTTAGAGTGCTGGTGGCACTACTAGTATTAGGGTTACTAGTGGTTTTAGTGGTGCTAGTGGTAATAGTGGTTATAGTAGTACTACTGATGCTAGTAGTTCTAGCTGTTCTAGTGATACTGGTAGTGCAAGTAGTACTAGTGAGGCTAGTGGCACTTAGGGAGCTAGAGGTACTAGTTGCATTAGTGATGGTAGTGGTACTGGTGGTACAAGAAGTACATAGTACATACCAATAACTTTACTGCTGGTTCTCGTTTTACTGACTGCTAACAATGCAGTGTTACTTGTGTTACAAATATCACGGTACTAGTGGCGCACGGTAGAGATAGTGGTACACAGTGGTGCTAGTGGTACACAGCGGTACTAATGGTACACAGTAGTACTTGTGGTGCACAGCACTACTAGTGGTACACAAAAGTACTCCTGTAAACCAGCAGTAGTAGCGGTACACAGTATAGCTAGCAGTATACATCAGTACATATAGTACACAGAGGTACTTATAGTACACAACGGTACTTATGGTACACAGCAGTACTAGTGGTACACAGCAGTACTCATGCTAAACAGCAATCTAGTGGTACACAGTAGCGCAGGTGGTACACACAAGTACGCTTGCGTCGAACGATACCATCGCTGCGAGCGAAGCGTTTCTCAAAACATTGAATAATTTCCGAGCAGTGTTTCCCTAGGCAAGAATAAGTGCCTCTGGGGTCCCTCTTTTGCGTGGGCTGCTGCTCTCCGCTCAGAGAAGCGTGACAAAAACACGACTTTTTGCCCCACGCCGGTGACTACGAAACGGGCCCTACTTCCTGCGACGCGCGGGGCACCCACCACCGCCGCCACACCAGGCCCCGCCCCCCTGTAACGCCTGCGAGAAGTAATGATATAGGGAGAGGGGAACTCGCTATTAACATCACGACTAAAATAGGCGCTGAGCGTATATGCAGTTACGGTAAGTGCGCCCTACAAAAAGCAAGAGCAGATGGGAAGCGACAGTCGCTGCCATGAACAGCCAGCTGGGCAAACGTACGTCGTCGGACGTGTTAGAAGCGCCGAGAAAAGAGAATCTTTGTTTACCCTCTTAGAAATAATTCACTGTGAAATTGCAGGGAGTTTCGAAAAGAAGTTTTGGGAGCTTAATGCGAGCATTTCAGAGCGCAGATGATGGATGGTCTAATAGCAAGCATATGAGAGAGACAGGCGAAACAAAGTCATTACATGCATGTCCCACAGCAGCAGTTGTGAGGGGATTCTGTATCATTTCTTGTGCTCAGCTAGACGCCAGGATTTATGATTGGCTGAATTAAAGGAATTAGAGAGTCGTCAGATGCGCTCTACACGCGCCATATTATTTAATTCTCTGCATTTGAATGCCTAAGGCATAGCACTGAGAGGCAAATTGTTCAGTCATGATATAAATTGCTCGAACAAATAAACTCTTGGTCATGGTAACCAACTTTTTCGGCGGAAGTTTTTTGTATACTTATGCATACTATTCTTAACTATTAGGTGTTTTGACCCACAAACAAATGAAAATGTATACGAAGTACAATGTTCCGTTTTCCGGCCAGCTGTAAAAATATGTCATTTTAACCATCCCGTAATTCTTTTCCGCAAACGTACAACTAAACTTTGCGCTGGTGTGGGACTCCTACGAGTCTACCTCTGGAATGGTTACGCTCACTTCTATGTTGATCTATGAAAAAGCTTCCAATAATGACGACATGTAATAATAAGATTGTCTCAAAATTTTTCAATGCTTCATTTTTGTGATTTTGAAAACTGTTTTTGGTTAAATAAACCGTCCTTACGTGAATGCATGAGTGCCTGAGAAAATACTGTTGTTCGTGGTCACGTTTTGCATTGATTGGCTGTGGAATTCTGAAGTGAGGTTTTCAGTAATGATGCCCTTGTTTCGTCACGGCTGACTAAAGCAACCCAAGGTCTTAAATACTTCTCAAACATGTATGTTGAAGTGCAAAGAATCTTCCGTGAGAATTTTATTCGTTACTTTTTCAGTTCAAATTTTCCAATTCAGTCTTAGTTTTGGTAATGAAAAATAATGCGTATACTCCGGAATACAGGAGCATTGGACTTTAAAATATGTTCATATGGAGCTCCACATTAGTAAAACGATATTAAAATTTAAATTTTATCACGCATTTAAACCTCAACCCCCTTGCAAACTTTCAATTAAATAATATATGTGGAAAAACTTTCGCTAATCATAGCTGTAAACATGAATTGAGTTAAACAATACGAAAAGTATCAATCTTTTTTACTCATTATTCTAGAGCTCTTGAGAAAAGTTAATTATGAACTAGGTATTTAATTCTCTATTCGGGTTAACCCTCCGTGGGAACTAGAGTACTTATTTTTAAGTCTCGTGTGAAAGCGCTAGCACTCAGGAGTGTGATCGATCATCGTTTTTTACAGTGATCTTTATTTGTGCGTGGATTATTTTAACATGGTGTTGTTAGAGATGATAAATAGTTAGCAGTAGCTGCTTGCCTTCAGATCCATTCATGGAAATTGTTCACTCTTAAAGCTTGTATTCTAAACACAACTCTAGCACGAGTGTCATTTATCAGCTACAACCGCTGCTTTGAGACTGACACTGTCTGCAGAGAACATTTCCGAGTCGATCATTTGCATGTAAATGTAACTCTCAAATCACATCATTTGCATGTAAATGAGAGGGAAGTTCGCCAAAGCATGCGAATTGGAGCGTGAAACTGTCAAACTCAACCAAGAATACACCGCGGAACACAGTGAGAGCGTTTCTACCGTGTATCTGCACTACGGATGCGGGTTACTTGAAATTTAGAAATCACAGGATCGATGAAATCCGACTGTTTGAACCATGAAATCTATCCAAGAAAGTAGCTCAGGATCGCTGCTAAAAATTAATTCAATTAACAGGAAGTTAATAAATGTCATAATTTGATTTACAGGTAAAATTCATGCATTATCCAGACATGGTGAGGATATAATTCTTGTATGATTACGATAGATTTACAGTTCTTGTCAGAGAACGTCAAGTATTAAATGTGTAAATGATTTTGCTTATTGTAAATATTCATACTCAAATATTTTCAGAATTTCACCAGTATTTGAGAAAACTTGTGGCGAACTGTGTTCGTGTTACATGTTTCGAGAGTAGCCTATTTTAGTTCACATGAAGGAGACATAGCTGGTCAATTTCGGTAAGGTTAAGTTCATGCAGTAAATTAATTGCGGTGCTATTCATAATTTTCATCTTATTTTTAAAGAACTATTCTAAAGTTTATGATTTCCGAAAAACAAAAACAATCAACAATACGTGACGCGTTAGAATACAGAACTTGGAGGCTCAGCGTGTTTTCTCTTAGCTAGAATCGAATTTATCCTTCGAAATATTATTTTCTTAAACATTCGAATGCAAGAAATTTGTAAGGTGTACTGGAAAACAACTCTGTGAATTTTTTTGACCGTGCCCTAATATTTAAAATAATTTATTGCGAATCAACCTAATTCATTTTCTTCATATTAAAGCCAACAATTCTGATAGAGCCCTTTTGTAGCTAAAGTAAAAAAAACATGTAAGGAGTATTATTCATTTCACTTCGAAAAGGGGATTTAGAGTTAAGTTTCTCCTCGCTGTAAAAAACGTAAGTTTCCTGAAAGTGTCTCCCCTCTCATCTATACCCATTAAGGCAGCATTCAAACGCGTGCGAAACGTCAAGCGTGGGTTGTTTTCCTGGGCCATTAGCGCTTGCGATCGACGACGGCAAAGCGTCCGCTGGTGTTAGGAACATCTAACTCCTGTTTGTTTCTGTAAGTTGTGACCACCCACACCGCCCTATCGGCGGAATCTGTCACCCTGATGTTCCGTTTGAAGGTTGTTGAGCAAAGCTTCGCTTCTTTCAGATGCACGATGATAAAACAAATATCGCGTCTGGTTGATTAGTAATCAATCAAGGCGCGTTGTGTATATCTTTAGTTTAAATTTAAACATTAGAATGAGAGCAGAGTTATGCAAATAAAAAACCTCATTAAGGTGGATTTCCCTAAGTATTAAATCAGAGTGAAGTTAAAAAGCTATGTAAAGTAAATGTTCTACGTTTTAAAATTTTGGCCGGCACATTTGCATGATGAATAGCATGATTATTCAAGCTCACAAACACTTGTATCGTGTCGGTTATTACTGCCAGTCTAAACTAAAACAGTAGCTCATTGAATTATGTTTCAGAAAACAGTAAAGTTTTATTTTGATAACTCTTTTAGTACAATATTCTTCATGTGCTGCTACCCTGAGCGCAGCGCAATTACGCCAGCTGCTTGTTACTGTGCTGGCGAGATCTGGTCCAATGCCCTGGATTTCCACCTCGATAGATGCCTTGAATTTGTGTAAATTTGTAGAATTTACACGGTAAACTTTTCCTTTTAGGTATCTCGGAAGGAGATACCTAAAATATGATTACATATGCACATTTGTCCGAAACCTTTCCCTGTTTATGAATTGTTGTTCTCTCATTACTAAGTTACAAATAAAACTCCCCTATGATAAATGCTTCGTGTAAAACTTTAATTCAGTATCGAAACTTCAAGGATGTTTAACTTTAAAAGCTTAAAATTTTAAGAAACCTAACATTCCCTTTTTGGATATTCATCGGCTTTTGAGTAACTTTACGCTCAATTTCAGGAACATGAGATCGATTTGGAGGAACCCGATTTTCATTCAAAGGGCAGTGATTTTTTAATTTCTTTTGTTAAAAAAATAAAATAAAGGTCCGCTCAAGAGGAGACAACTAGTGTATCAGTGAGAATTAGCGCTCCTATGGAGATGATGTGAGGTCCCTAGCTGAAGGTTATCTACGGTTTTCTTCAGATTTTATCTTATCTCATGGACTTTTTAACAATCTGTTTTAATCGAGAGGGGATCGTACGTGGGAGCACAAGATTCCTCGCTCCCTTAATGGTAAACTAAATGGTGACTTTCCTCCTTCCTCCCTTTAGAACCCCTTTGTTGTAGATAGGGGGCTCAAACTTACTTAAATAACCTATTAAAATTGAATAGCTCTTTGTTTTGATACCTTTTTTTCGGTTCACTGCTATTGTACAAAAAACTGATGGTGGAGTTAAAGAAAGTCCGGTTTGAGAATTTTAATTCAATTAAACCAACGATTAGTAGCAACAG
>JACJUY010004397.1:28770-72333 GCA_014220935.1 Platorchestia sp. MABIK
AACATTTCATCGTTTAAATGGAACATCTCATGAAAACATTTATTTACACCTGTGGGGATTCATGAGTTCAACTCAAGCCCTTTTTAAACTTCTGCTCTATTACAAAACTTTCTGGGTTAACGCCATTGTCTGGTTCCTATTTTTGTTTTTCTCCGATGAACCCTATGGAATTTTGTACTTATTCTGCAGCGGCACAATTTTCATTCCGTTTATAATAAATATGTTGAAATTCGAATTCATCGTTAATCCTTTTTCTTCACGTTTTCAGTCAACGTTCTTCAGATTCAGTCTAAAAATTTTCGTTATGATCATGCTTGTGTTTCGCAATAGCTGTAGTCAGTGAGGATGAAGCTGAAAAATTCTGCGGCGCTTGTTCTTTCTCATGGAATCCTTTTTTTGCAGTAGTGTCAATATTCTTGTTTTCACCTTTTTTGTGCTTGATCTTAAGCCATCCTCGGCGCACTGGCCTCTGGACGCAGACGGCATCTTCAACCAGCGCTTCGACCTGGACCTGGGCACTGACTCCCATGAGTACATCCACGTGCCTGACTTCGGCATCGGCAGGGATGGCGAGTTCATCCATGATTACCAAAAAGTGAGTCTTGTGTTTTCGCTTTTCAGCAAATAGTGCGTTAGAAAGTAATAAGAGGCAATAAATGCTCTGTGTGTACCGTGAATTCACTAACAAATGGAATTTAGTCACCGAACAAATCTATGCATATGTGACTTAGAGGAGGGTTAAAATAACTTATAGGTAAGAGAACACGTTAAAAAAACAATTTGACAGTACACGAACAACTTTTCAAGAGTGCCATGAAAACAATTTGCATCACTGGTGTGACTAGCTATCAATGGAGAAAATTATAAGCACTACGTATATATAAACCTGAAGCAAGTGTTTTGACAGTTCAAGAAATAATTTTAATAGTAGTTTCTGAGCAAATTAAGCCGTGATGCTTACATAAGGAGCAAAAATATACATTAACGCACATAATTGCGCATGGAAAATATTGGTTCAATGGATAAAAAAATTAACAAATAGTTGATACAGGACAATCGGAATTAATTTAAAGAACTATGGTTCAAGCAATTTTCTATACGATTTTAAAAAACGATTGTAAAAACATGCTGAGAAACTAGATTTTGGATCTGAATGGCAAGTTCAACAGTACAACGGTCCTAAGCACACTGCTCAAGTAATGTAATTCTTGTATGGCTCCAAAGCAATACCTGGGTACTGGCATCGCCTAGTTGATCAAATGATTTAAATTCAATTGAAATTTTTTTGAGAAAACTCAGATGTTCGATCCACGCAAGGAGACAGACGAATCTCAATGAATTATGGACCTTCGTTAAAGGAGAATGCGCGGTGAAATTTCACTCAAATCTGTCCAAGATTTAGCAAAAACGCCTAAGAGCTGTAATTGTAAATGGAGGCGCTTCAACTATGTTCAAGCAGATTTCCTTTCTTCGTCTTGGTAAACTTTTTTCGCTACAAATTTTGTTAAATGGGAAAATAAATTTTATGCACGTGACAAATATTCAGTTTTGGGCTTCAGTCATGTCAGGTAGTATCAATCGCATACTTGTGCATCCTTCACAGCTGCGTGTCTTGAGCACATGCTTTGAAATACAAATATTTTTCTGTAAAAATTTCACTTCCTCATTGTTCCATCATCATTTCACGAAAAATTCTCTTAGTAAGCAAGCTGAAACGAAGCAACAGCGAAAGCACTTTGATCAGTCTGAAGAAAAACACAACTATATTGTAGTGGTACCGCTGAGAAAAATATTGTAGCGCTGAGACATTTTGTTAGGCAGTCAATTTGCTGTGTGTAAGTCATTTTCAACTAGCGGGTCTTAAGAATTTAGTAGAGACTGCGAAACCAATAAAGCCAATGCAAGACTATAGCTTTATTGTGTGCATTTTACCCCTGACGTTGCAGAACCTGACGGCGATCATCGACGAGAGCACCAAGCGCTGCTTCGTGTTCCCGCTGGACCACGGTCTGGTCACCACCCCCCAGGCAACCTTCTACATCATCAGGAGGATGCAGCACGGCAAGTAGCGAGGCTCCTTCCGCAAACGAAAATACTTTTCTTTCGAGTTTGTATAAACCCATACATCTGCCACGAATTATGCTACAATGACCACTACTGTCCGGTAAAGTGTGTGTGGAAAGAGAAATGATGTTGAAGGATTTTTAATTCCACTGAAGTTGAGAGATGTCACCTATAACGCATTGAGTTTTCAAATGCCTTGAAATTAGACACAATGACAGATGACCGCGGTTGAGCAGGTTCCCATTTCATTCACCTGGAAAGAACAGAGAATTATGGCTAACTTTTTCTTTATACGGACAAAAATACAGGGCTGGCACAGCTGAATTTTAAACCCTCCACACGAAGAGCAAGCGCTCTTTATCTCTACACCACAGCAAACACATAGATATTTCAACCCCCAATTTTCTATACGAGAGTGACAAGACAAAAATTCAAGGGACTACTATAGCGAGAGGTCTACCCTACCGCTATAGTATATCGTGCACCCAGGTGCAGTTTGAGATGTATAAATTAAATGCTTGTGGCTAAATTAAATGTACGGAAATCAGTAATATCCATCAGTAACCGAACCTCACGCTATAGTACTAGCTAGGGGTAGATCTCGTGCTATAGTGCAGTAGACCTCCCGCTATTGTACTAGCTTGAGGTAGATCTCGTGTTATAGTGCGGTAGACCTCGTGATATATAATGTGGTAGCCCTCACGCTATAGCAGCACCAACTTCAACGTGCAGGTTTCTACGAAGGTGACATGACCGTGATCCGCGAGACTCTTCGAGTGGTGCGACCTCCTCTGCAGGACTTGTCTGAACAGGGCCGCTACATCGGCAACTTCTGCCGCGACTACACCACCTACCGTCTCGAGAAACGCACCCACGTCCACAGTCAGTTCTCCATTTCTTAAGTCAATCTTGTTTTATGCGACGCCGTCTTATGAGAGCCTCAACCGTCCGATGACATGTGATATAACTCGAGGATAGACTACATGTTTGCATGTTTTTACTGTAACTCACTAACAGTTTTGAAGAAGTAAGGAATGCGCTGCGATATTTTGTCAGGCAGTTAATTTGGTTTGTGTACGTCATTTTCAACTAGCGGGTCTTAAGAATTTAGTAGAGATGGCGAAGCCTATAAAGCCAATGCCAATTTGTTTTTACTTGGTATACTTGTTAGAGTTTTGTATAAGATTATCACTTAATTTAAGCTCATAATCAGTATACTCTCACTATCTGCTCACCGTGTTGCTGCTTCTCACATTAAACAACTAGAATATTGTAAAATCAAATTATGTAATCGAATTCTGGTTTGGAGCTACAGATTCGATAAAGATTCGAAGATCATGGACTACAATTACTTCTGAGGAACGAAAAATGTGGAAATTGCAACACGGGTTTCTGTAATTCTACTCGATACTCTGCTAGAGTTGAAGTGAATAATCCTTTGTTCTTTTGCGTGCCCAGACTACCGCTTGAAGCGGTCCGCTGAGGCCCAGGAGCCGACGCCGTTCCTGCAGACACCGCAACACTTCACCGTGGCGGAGTTCACTGGCAAAGCCATCGTCGAGTACACCGTCATCGATGACTAGAGCACAGAGTTATGGAAGTCATCCGAGTAAGAGGTGGCGTGAACTCGAGATTTTGATGAAAAAGTCAGCAGACGTTGTTGTAAACCGAGAAAAGATTTCAAAGCGGGATGCTGGCGTGACGGAAATTTACGTGGGAAATTAAATGTCGTAGTTGGAGCGCTGAAGAGAAAGATGGAGTTGTGGTAGTTTTTTTTCTATTCATTCAAATAACTGTGAATGTGGAGCGTTATGCTATCTGCTATGAAAGAAAGCTTTAGATCTAGTTTTGTTGGAAGTTCAAGACCGGATCTCACTTCCATTGAGTCTTAAAATTTCTTCAAATTTCTGGTGACCAGATTTGTTAGCATTACTTGATCATAGCATTGGACTTAGGAAACAAAGCATACCAATTTAAAATCCCAATAACGGTATAACGACCTCGAATTACTGATGCAATGAGTATTCCTCATACGCTTTACTCTCGTGTACTTTGAACTCATTATCACTTATGCAGTATTAGGAGCTCAGGAACTGTGAAGGGAAGATACATGCCTCCGAACAGGCGAGCTGAACAGTAGTTAGTCAAGTTTGAAAGTTTCCGTCACATGTTACCCTGAAGAAATTTGGCGTGCCCCATTATAGTGTCCAATGGTAGTCGTAGACGTTCTTTACTTTTTTAAACTTATGCATGAAAAAATAGACATCGGTCACTATTTGAAAATGCTTGTTTCAACAGGTGATAATCAATAGTTTTTATGGTTTTTTTGACTGTCGAAGCATTTACCAGATTATTTAATAAATAAACTCTGGTTTTCACAAAAATACGTCATTTTTGGCGATATGAAATTTTCAAAGTTAGGGGGCAAGGCTATCTGTTTTGATCTTGACCTGATCGTTCTTGATCAAAAACATGCTTAGTGCTTTCCGTTCAGGAACATCTATCGCTCTGCAATTGATGGCTTTTTCTTTTGGAAGAATAGCTGAAGAAATTTGATGCTTGACGTGAGAGGAAATTTGTCAATAAAGTAAACCCACGCAAAATTCAGCCCATAGCCATTGAACAAAAAATGAAAGCTCAGTGCAAATATTCGTTAAAGTGAGCCATTCATGTTCCCTTTTGTTGAAATGGATTGCCATTTTTCAAGTCGGAATTTATTCAGTATAGATAAACTCTCCACATGGCGTATGGATGATCATTACTCTGTACTCACACCTAATTTTTAATTTTTTTGATTGATGGTTAATGGGGAAATGAAACTCTTGTCAATGTCATTTGGGTGCAGTTTGGATGGTGTTCAGCTTTGAGAAAAACTTGTATGGTATTATATGTTGAAATTTTTGTGAGTTCAGTAGCTGGATCTGTGTAGGAATATCAAATAAACAACCCATTTCTCTTCAAGGAGTTAAAAATATGGTTAAGCATCGTAATTTTTCCAATTAGTCCACATCATTGTAATTTTTCAATCTCGTTTGCTAACTTACGAAGATAAGCGAGAGATTTTGCGATGCCAGGCACTAAGGAGGTTCGTTAGATTAGAAAAAAAAACGAGAGAGGTCAATCATGAAAGTGAACTCTAGATCTTTTAATTTACGTGAGTGCGACCTAGGGAGAAGTAAAGCATAAAGCTCGTTGTAAATTGGTGAGTTAGGAAAACTCCAAGTGAGAAAAAGAATTGAGAAAGCTGGGAAGATCTTTAGATTTTTAAGCTATTTGTATCAACTCGATGTATGAAGAAGGTATATGTTCTTCTGGCGTCTTTAAATCATGTTAATAGCTGCTATGTCTTTAATCTTATGCTCATTATTCTTAGTGTTGAAATAGATTATTGGACTAAGCATATATCAGTGTATTGGTGTGCGAGGTGCCTCGATTTGGCTCTCTTCAGTGCGGACGGTGTCCGCCCATGTCGTCTAAAGCTGCCTTTATATTGACACTCACATTGGGAGCTCA
The DNA here is from genome assembly GCA_014220935.1 of Platorchestia sp. MABIK. NCBI lineage: Eukaryota > Metazoa > Arthropoda > Malacostraca > Amphipoda > Talitridae > Platorchestia > Platorchestia sp. MABIK. The sequence goes on from JACJUY010004397.1 coordinate 34,348, forward strand.
CATTCTTGGGTCCCGAGCAAATAAGTGACACTCAGAGCGTTGAAAAGAGTGTCAATGTAAACGTAGCTTTGGTCTTCACTGGACTAGTTCAGTTGATCTTCAATTAATTGACAGTTCTGTCTACATACCCCTTTAACTATTCCTTCTTGGAGAAAATTACATAAAATTTGTACCCTTATTAGATGATGTTAAGTGTGAAGACTAAGATTAGTGTACCAGCTCAATTTGACATGTGTTCACAAACTTCAAACCTTGTGAAAGATCAAACCTTAAGTAATTTCCACACGGTGTATGTCAGTATTAGAAACGTAACATTGTGCTGCAGAAGCAGCCTAGACGAGCTGAGGACAGTGCTAGCTCACCACAGATCGCCGGTGGCTTTAGGGTATGGGTGAGGTTGGGGTAAAATGCTTTGATGTATAAAATGAAACGTTTCCCATTCAATTTCTATTTCAGTATGATCCACCGCGAGGAATGTTGCAATTATGAGGGCATTTCTGTAGGCATGACATCCTCGTCCAGTTGATGGTTCTCATGCCTAAAATGGTCTGGAAGCGCATATACGAGGAGTTACGCTTTGAATTGCACGTAGTTTGCCGCAACTGACAAATTGTGCTCATACTTTAACAGTACCAGGTCACAAATTGGTCACAGCATGCTTCATGGATGAATAATTTGCATCAATTTCACACTTGCACGCCTTTCACGATTTGCGTGCTTTGATTTTGTAAGCTAATTTTCGAAGAACAGATTTTGCCACTGAAATCAATGGTAAAATTTGGTATTTATTTTCACTTTGCTCTGATGAAGTTGTCATACCATGTATAATTATTATATAGTCGATACTGGATTGATTTCCGGTGCGAGGTAGTTCATTTTACTCAAATAAGGGCATTAAAAATCTTTTTATCAAAGATTAAAAGTATTGCTGTCTTAGGTAAAAATGAATACTATAATTTAGATGTTAAACTCATACAGAAATTCCTTTGCGAGAAAAAGAACTACAAATTGCAAAACAAGAATCTACTGATTTATGGTGTAGAAAACCTCAAGTTGCTGAGAAAAAAGAGACAACCGTTTATTTCCAAAAAAGATGATACATGATATGAATCAATATGAACTGATTTTAAATATTTCTAAACATTTAAGTCCTAAATTGAAGGAGTGTTTTGCAGCGGGTGCCTGAATACTGGCAGACGAAAATTTGGGAACACAACTCAAACTTTCGACCATGAATTTAAAGTAAAAACTTCTCTTCGCTGAAGTCTAAATTACTTCTGTTGAAAATTGCATGGCAACCACCGAACGCTATAGACGCGCGAGGTCGTCTGTGCCGTAACTCAGAACTGAAGTTCATAAATATGGACCCAGCCAACACTACATTAGTGAATCATTGCGCCCTCTGAAGAGGCAACGAGGAATTATTGCCAAAGCATTCAAGCTAAAAGCGGATCAGCTCTCTGTGAGATGCTAGCGCCTCTTACAAGCAGATCGTGGCCGCAGAAATACTTCAACTCCTCTATATCATCCAGCCCTCGAAATCAAGGGATGAGGAAACTGACTGAGCAGGAAATAAATACTACAGGATGAAATTAAAATTCCTGAAAGATTAGATCTTTGCATTGTGCTATATGATAAGATTGGAATCGTCGGCATTACATTTTATGAGTCCACGGAGAAGCATCGGTGTTCACGATGTCTGTAAAACATAAGTATTTTTCAACCCCAGGTCACTGTCTCGATGTTAGGTAGAATAACTGAACTTTACACAAGATTCAGCCAGCTCTGGACAAGATTTATACGTAAGATAACTGTGCAAGTGGTACGTCATCTCGCTGTTCAAGTTTTAGACGCTTTATTAAGTAGTATTTACGCGACACTATAGAGATAAATCCAATAATATTGTTCTGATTGACCAGAGTTTTATGTTCACTATGAGTACAAGCGTGTTGCAATGGCATAATTCTTTATTTGACTTTGATTCAACTTTATTGATGAATTTAGGTATCCAGTATGCCGTATATCAAGACATGTTCTGCTTCATGTTTTCGTTTCTCTTTATCTGAAGTAAAATTTTATCCAACCTACCGGCCTATACTTGTCTTACACGAAGAGGAAAGAATAATAATAATGAGAGGTGCTGATCCAATCAACATTAAAGCACGGATGCGGGTCCTTTACTGCCGCAGAGGGAAGAAGAATGAATTGTCCACTGGACGTTTGTTGCTGGTAATCATGCAGTTGTCATTGACACCTTTCCTGTGTCAACCATAACTTGGGCTAGAAAATCTAAATTTTCTTCCTCTGGATACTTTATTATTAGTCTAATAGTTTAAGACTCACTGGCCTCGACAGAAGCAATCTTAGGAGAATAAAAAGAAAGGACCGGTTGGTACCGAGTGAAGAAAACGAGGAATGAAGTGTGTTCCCACACTGGACACCCTACTCACATGAACAACAAATTAAAAAAGATTAGATATGTTATTATAGGTCACCCTATCAACGACAACAAATGTTGCAAGGAGTCGAAGAAAGGAAAACACCATCTGATTTAGAACCATGGGAACGGCGAGTTTAAGCATCACGTGTGTTCCCCACACAATCACATGATCATATTAATAGCAAGTTGGGGAATACATCTATGAAACAAGATAAAAATTGAATAAGAATGTAGTAGATCCCAAATTACGGGACAGTAGTGAACTAAAAAAAATGGTCTGTAACACAAATAATTTTTTTATTAAAACATCGGCATCTTAGGATGCTTTATTTCCAATCAAGCCTGATACATATGATCTTAAGCATTGGTTTTTCAAATGTCTTATAACTAACACTATATATAGGACACCATGACGGTTCCCCCGTGAAGCCGGTACCCATTTCCGACACCTGGGTTGAGTGGGGTATTGTGCTTGAGCTCTCCCTTATACCCAACGAGGAAAATCGCCGCGCCAGTGCCGGGATACGAACCCGGGCCTCCAACATCCAAGGCCGATCCCTTAACCACTGTACCACCGCGATGAACCAACTCTTTTTAAAAAAATCGTTCCTAACCATAAGTTTGAGATCTCACACCTTTCTCTTGGGACCATTCCGAGTAAGAAGGAAGAAGAAGGGAAGGCAAGGAAGAGACAGCGAAGGCACGGAAACTGAAAGAAGCAAAGTGGGCACGAAAGATGCAAGTCTTGTATGCTCATCTGTAGCTGAGGCCATCGCTTGGGTTTCAATAGTCAAAAATGGTTGGCTATTCAGCCTGTCTCGAATGATTATGAGCTGCAATAATAAATTAAGATAGGCAGTTAAAGGGCGTGAAGTAAAACTGAAACTTGAGTTGGCGCAGGATTCTGGACACTTCAAGTTTGGATGTTCACATGTCCAATTCTTAAATTCTTTGATGGGATCATAAGGAAAATTAGCGAAGTTGGTCAATTGAAGGTCGAATACCGAGGAATACTATTATTTCCGATTAAGCAACATTTCTCCCAACTCAGTCGTAGTTGAGCCATCGAATTTAGCTCTGCATTTATACCTTTAAAGAATGACGATACTAAATGTAGAGCACCATAAGTACACGTTTGACGATGTACTATCATACTTAGAAACCCTATCCATGAACGAGGTAACCTATTTGTTCTTTTAATTCTATCGCAAGCAGGTGATCAAGAACTGAAAACCAAGAATTGGCAGTGTTCTCAAATATCCCATTGTATTATAAAGAGAGGAAAAATTTGGCCGCAAAAGCAATGAACTATTGACGAAATGAAGACGATACAAAGCTCATAGGAAACTCGTATGAACGATGGAGCTATTCACTGATCTTTTTTCGCTAATGCATCGCACGCCGTACGTCTCTGTGTAGCATAAAGGAGCCCTAACACGTGCTAAAAAAGGGCCAAAATATTTGCATCAAAATATTTATATAAAAATTGTGATGCGAAATTTGACTGTGTGTGGGGCGTTTTGATGTCAAAAAATGATTTGAATATAAAATTTGATGGATCAAATCCGTTTGATATTTTTGATGAGTCGTCAAATTTTGGATGCGTGTGTGGGCTCCTGTCAGAATTTTGATCAAACTTTTTAGTTCGCAGGTGACTCCCGACGAGACAGGATCGCCATGTCTAGGAAGGAGGCCGAAAAGAGATTTTTAATTTAAGTTTTAGGCGTGTATCAGATCTTGCCAGCTTTGTGGAGCATCAAGTTGGATGATTATAGCAATCGTGCTAAGAAAGCCGAGGCCTATGACATTCTAGCGCAGAAACATCGTGAGCATTTTACTTTAGACCCCATTAGAAGATTTTAAGAAAAATATAAATAATCTGCGAAAAATTTTTCGTAATGAACTTCTAAAAATGACAAAAGTGCCAAATGAGGTACCGGGACTGAAGACCTGTACGAGTCACAGGTGTGGTTCATGGAGGCTGGGATGTCCTGAAGAGATCAGGAGAAGAATTTTATGCAAAATTTTCCACCAGGGTAAGACCAGGAGACTCCTGCATAGTCGAAAAGCACCTTGTCCTGAAGAGATGATAACGACACCAGCGATAAACGAGGAACAATTCAGAATAGCTCATACAAAACCTAAATTTCTTCAATTTGTTACAGTCATACACATCGCCATTGAACATCCGTACCTTCTGTACAAACATGTTTTGTTCAACAATTGGGAATTTTTCTAGTAATATTGCAAAAATGTACCAACACAAACATATTTTCGTTCAATGAAATTTTATTTTTTAACTTCATTTTTTTTAAAGGTGTCAAAGTACATATTTGCTAATGCAGATATCATAAAAGATATCTTGTGAATTTTCGCAAAATTTTACATTCTCACGTCAAGTAATAGATTATATGAAGCCTAAATATTCAATGTATCAATTTAGTAAATCCAATAATTCACTACATTTTTGACTAGGCTATCGAATGTGTTTATATTTGAGATGATCATTATTTTTAGCACGGTATATTTCCATATTTTTAGTTACCTTATTTTTTACGCACCAATATTACACTGTTTAGAAAGGGAAAAAATACAATATATTGATTGACATATGTAAATTCAAGCTATGTTTTATGCATTATTGCTAGGAGGTTTATCCGAGTCCAATGCGAACACTATAGTGCTATGGCCACTGATGCATCCATACCGAAGATTTATACTATACTGAATTTTGAAAGAAAGAGCGCCAAAACGGGCGAGGGCAATTATGTATCAAAATTTTTAATCAAAGTACCGCGTCAAAATTTTGACGCTGTTCTTGAACGTGTACGGGCCCTTCAACGGTTAGCACTATTCGGTAGTGCCAGCGCTGGAACTCCAGAACGCTGGCTGACCCTACATGGTAGTCACGTCACAGCTGTCGTGAAGATTGGCTATGGATGTGCTTCAGTCAGCCACCTTGGTCGTCAAGTCTTGAAACTTATAATTTTTTGTGATGTCCTGCCTTGTTATGTTACCATTTAATTTGTCTCTAACCAGCTCTTAGCGATTGTGGAACAAAAAACGATTTTAAAATATATTCTACCGCATTATATTCACAATAAAATTGAACATCTGAAAACTTTTGAGGAGACCTTGAAACAAGTATAAACTCGGAAAGCGAAGAAAACTTTCATGGTGGCAGCCACGGTCACTGGCTTGCAAGGCTCGGCCACCTGACCAGATTAAAGCCAAATGCCCGATCAAACTAGGAATAGATTAGATAAATTGGACATTAGTTTTAAGCCTCCCTCGCCACTGAAAAAAAGCGTTCCGAAGAGAGGAAGGAGGAAGGAAAATTAGGAGTATGTCCGACCACATGACACACACATCAGCACCAGCCTGCGACACCCGAAGGAGCATCACAATAGTAGGATAAAGAAACACATTTCCACGTAAATGATTATTACTAGACTGAGCTACAAAGAGGAGAGGAGTTGGCCCTCCCAACTGGCGACGGTAGCATCAATAAATGGTTGGTTGCATGTCTCTTTTAATTAAAGCACGAGCTGAAGTCAGAGGCCTCCCTTCAGCGGCCGGATTTGCTAACATTTTTCATCGTCGTAACGGTACAACTGGCAGCGAAAGAACGCCTGTCGGCACGGCTACACTTAGTGCTGATCACACAATACAGCTAAGTTTATTTATATTGACTTGGGTACACTACGCATTACTCTTTCTGGCCAGAATCCTCAACTTAGGGCTTTCACAAATAAAACTTGACCACACATCTTTAAATCCAGCAAGATTGGTAGATCTGACGCATCTAAATTTCATTTGAAAAAGCACAAACTTGCGTTTTCTGGCCAGAAAAAACAGCACTTGGAGCAACCAAGTCGACAAAGGGACTTTCCTTGAAGGCTGTGCCGCTACAACGCAAAATGTTTACAAAACTCGACCCCAGGACGAAAAGAGAAGCAAGACTTTTCGTACTATCCAATCTCCTCGCACATAGAACTTCACACTGTTACACTCTTCCTTACTTCACATTTCGTATACAGTTCGCTCTTCACACTGCAAATTCACACAGAAATAGGTTTGGTGTAGAAAACCTGGCCATCTTCTCAGGTTTCTACGGAACTAGGAATCACTGGCAGAGCTTTAAATGCACGACAAAAACGGGCAAGCGCACTGCAACTAGCAGATTATAACCAATTATAATCAATCAACGGACTTGGTATAAAATTAGCGAAACCCGAGTCAATGCTCTTATTTTAGTAGCATGTGTCCATCAATTGAACCAATGATTATTTGACCTTTTCACAACCCGCTTCTACTTCCTTTTCTTCATTTTGATCAGGTTTCTTGATTTCAAGGTTGGCGGCTCGCACAGTTTAAAAGACAGCAAACGAAAATATAAATCAGTGAACGATTCTTGAGTGACGCACTACTTGGCAATACCTTATCGTCAAAGGATCTGAATTTCTGACTCTAGATGCACTTACGAGTTTGATACTTCGACAGTCATTTGGTTAGTTATAATTTAGCGAGCTATGATTTCAAGCGGTCACTTGACGGGCAAAAGCATTGAATCCATACATGAAAACAGTTGAAAATTTCAAACTCGCCTAACAACGCAAGGCAGAAACAAATCAAAGCTAACTCGTTACAATAGTCATGAATGTTACCGTTGAAAACTACAACTACAGTTAAAATCAATTCACTCCACAATAAATCAAAATCAACACAGACCGAAAACCTGCATCAAATATCCGGAGTTGAAATGAATAACCCGATGCATGAACTCGCCTAATTGAAGAGAAGCAGGTCACTCTACGCACACCAGAGGGAATTGAACCAAAAGAAGGATGCACACAAGGCAGCGCCAGTTGGAAGAAGCGTGGTCATCTCCTGAGGACACAGCCCTCCTTTCATTATCACAGATAGTTAGTTCGGCGGTACAGTGCCGCGCCCACACACTAATTACAGCAGTGTCACCAAAATCTCAAAACACACAGCACAGTCCGCAGCGGTCTGCTTTGTCAAAAAGAAGCGGACGAAGTATATGCTCCATGCAGCAACAGCAACGCCAAGCGCCACAACTGATCATTCACACATAAATTAACACCAAAGCGAACATGAAGGCAGAACCTGAGGAGGACGACGACGAGACCTGAAAACCTGGAGACTTCGTCACTCATGGATGACGTTCTCAAAGCAAATTAAAGCAGAATTTTCACTTTAGAATTATATTGACCTCGCATTTGGTCACTTCCATGGTTATCACCTTAGAGCTCAATATTTAATGAATAAGTGATTATTATTTTTGAGTTTTCCCGCCGTTTTATGAATAAATGAATGATGAACATGTCTGAAGGAGGTAGAATCGGTTATTCAAGCTCGGCCACAGACAATAAAGTGAAAAAATAAAAAATGGGCATGCAAATTTTTTTTCTAGCACGTTGAGCGGAGTTCCTTAATAATCACTATGCTCCAATTAACGCAGATCCACAACAAAAAAACAATAGAGGTTTAAAAGAAACAAGAACTTTTGATGCTGCTATAGTCTGAGTTTAGTTTCTGGAAAAATATGTGTACCATTATTAGATTATGGTTGAAATCAAGATTGAGGACGTGAAATAGAAATGACGATCTCGGAAGAGATGCAAAAAGTAATTTTCTAAAAACAATGAATAAAGAGTAGCCGGTCTCAGACAGCTCGCTATCATGAAGCGCTAGTTTGACTCTGCAAACACGGGAAAATAACTTCATAGGCACGGCCAATAAAGGAATTTTTCGACACGCCCCAGCTTTGGCAAATGAAGTTTACTTGCGTATGGAGAGAAAGAGAGCATCACATCAGTATATGGTCCCGCGCGGTTACAGACAGCCAGCATTGTGGTGTGTCTGCCGCGGCACTGCGCTCAAATTTCATGCAGAGGACTGGTTCAATTGGCGCTTTTTGGAACACGGATTTACTTTTTCATCGAAGACTAAGTCACTCTAGGTAATAAATATACCAATACGGAAGCAACAGGGTGAAATTTTCAAGGAAAGACTGGAGTGCATCACAAATGCACAAGAACACCAAAGGATCTCATAAACTTTACTCTTCAAGTGAAGGAAAATTAACAGCGCTGAATAAGACAAGAATTAGCTTATAACTGTTGCACTGCAACCCTAATCAGCTGCCTGCCAACTGTGAAGCAGAATTGTGGACACAGTTTCAAAATAGCAGAAAAAGATATCCTAAACTGTTCCCGAAAAAAACCTACTAGCACTCCAGTTCGGCGAGCTGGTATACCTCTGAAGCGAGAGTTGATTCAAGAGACCGGCATAATGTCGAAGGTAATGCATTTTAGTTTTCTGTGCATGTTCTAGTGCATCCTTTTAAGCCCATAGCACAACTTTTTCCGAGAATTATAAAATCGAATTGATATTTACTGTAGTATCAGAAAGACTTTGCTGTCCACTGTCAAGTTGAGAGAAAAATTATTTATTCGTATAGAAATGCAGCGTAGTCTCGCATGTATAATTCCACAAAAAGAACGCAAATTTTTCATTTAGCAAAGCGAAGCCTTCAAGCAATATAGCCTGAACAACCGAATGTCTCCCAATTAAATTAACAAAAAATATTAATAAGCTGAATAGCTTCCTGGCGGAAATGCAATTTTTACGATCCAATCAAAGCCAGTGCGGATCAGTGAGAACGGATAATTTATAAGAAATCAATTCTGAGAGAATTAATGCGTAATAATTTGAATCAAAGCATGGAACTGCACACGTACAAATAAGCTTGAAACTATGTTTGACTTTAACCGCTAATCAAACAGTAGAAGCCAAGAAGCGAATACATTAATTTTTCAAGATATTCAACAGCTTTAGAAATTGGAGAATGAGATGGCAAGCAACATCGCACCAAGACAAGGTAAATGAAGTCAGTAGTAAAATGCAACAGCCACCCAAATATGTCGACAGGAAAAGTATGAAAAGTGGCCTACACCTCCCTGACGAAAATGCTAGAGTCTCTGAATCTGAGGCAGAAAACGAGGGTACAAACAAGCTGCCAATTCCTGGAGTTGTGATGTTGAAGACACGCATCAAAATAAATTAGGAGCACGAGGGTGATCGCTATACGAGAGATGCTCGTTGTTGAACATAATAGAAAAACCGTACAGGTGGAACAGTTCACTTAGGATAGAAATTACTTCAAAATTTAAACAACAAAATAGTTCACATGAAGTTATTGAAGTGGCAAGTGAAGTTGAATCACCATCATTAGCTTTTTACTCCCAAAAGGATAGATCTCCCAACAAATCAGGTAAAGAACGTTTCAGCAGCGGCAGAGAGAATCTCAATGAGACGACAAATTCAAAAGCACCGGAAACACTAGTGCGAAAGGATCTGTTGCACGGCACGTCGGCCATCCCCACGAAAGATTAGACTATATGTCAGTTTAAGCCTCCCTAACCGCAACAAAAAATAGCGTATCAAAGAGAGGGAGGAAGAAGGCACCATTAAATATGGAGACAAGAAAATGCGGAATCTATGCAGAAAGGCATAGAAACGGTAAAATAAGAAGGAAGGTTATGAAACAAGATAAAAGTTAAATAAGAAAATCAGAGGTGATGAAAAACAGGACAGTAGTGAACAAAATAAAGGTGGTCCTTAACATAACAAAAAACATTTTATTTCAACAAAAAGAAGGCATACCTAACTCTTAGCTCGGGCCCTCACATTAACCTCCCTGGGAGTGCTAATTCCCATAGATACATTCCGTACGAAAACAACAGCGGATGAAAGAAAAGCTAAACCAGCCTAACTGCAGAACTGAAACCACAATAGCTTACACCCATAATCACGCAGTCGGCAGTGATTGGCTAGGCGCGAATTTCTTGACCTTTTCAGCATGGAGGGATAAACCACGAAGCAATATTATGCATACTTTCGTTCTACTGTCTCCGAAAATTTTGTGCCAGAAAGGATCGAGATACACCGAGGAGGAATGGCAAAATCAGCATACCGTTCCAAGGGAAGCTCAAAATTCCTTAACAACCCGAGAAAAGCTTCAAGTCTTCCATACCTCGGTGGAGGACAGTGCCGTTTAACTAGGGGATCCTCATCAAAACTTAATGAAGTGGAAAAATACATTTATCTTGACTTTGAGTAACAATTAGAAGAGCGCAAACCTAACGCAGTGTGCTTGGAAGTCAAAATGAAGCTAGCATGGAACTCCTCACAACTTAACGAAGGAGACGGGAATGATGGATGACTAATCGAGCTCAACGTAAACAAAGAAAGTTTACTTAGAAGAAGCTCAAATGAAGTTACTTTCCCCATTAATGTCAATTTAATTAAGTAGAAATGCATCCCTGAGATGAAGGAAACCGATGACCAGTGAATGCTTCATGACAGTCAGGTTCTAGATGAAAGTCAGGAGGCAAGACATAGCACGCTGATCTCATCAAATGAATTCTAGCAAACCGCACCTACTTCACAGCTTACAGTATTCAATTTTACCGCTATACCGAAAGAGCTTAATAACTTCCACAAGGAAGCTCACGTTCATAAAAAATTGAAGCTATTACCTAGGCTAAGCTTAAAGTACATTAATCACCAGAATGACGCCGTCCGGTATTGGATCGATAGCGAGCGAGATGAAATGATTACTAGAGTTTTTGGTTGAGTGGTATGGTGAGTTATATACGAGCTACGCTTATAAGTAGTTGTGACTCATGGCCTATATTTACATTAAATTACCTAAAAAAGACGCTCATCACATGATCATGATATAGAAAGTTATCTTTACAACACCGGCAGCACACGCACACAACGTCGCTGTCGGGAGCACACGAAAGTAAGTGTAGGGTTCACAACCACAGTCGCTCTCGCACAACCACACGAATTAGTCAACCAGGGCAGCACGCACAGAAAAAAAAAGACTGCATTTCTACGATTCACACTACCATTCAAAAATAAATGGTTCAAATATTTAGTTTCACTAGTGAAAATAAAGCACCAGCCTTAGGAATCACGCGTTCTATCTATGGATAGGTCATGTTCATAACATGTGAGGTGAAATCGATGAGAGTCCGAAGACAAAGACACAAACACGAAAAATTTTCCTAGCAAAAATTTGGTCAACCTTGAACCAAAAGAATCAAATTTTTAATACACAGCAGCTGCTTGCGAACGATGCTGATTACAATTGACCAACACACTCAGACAGAGGACATTCACAACACTATGCCAAGAGCACTGACATCTCCAAGAGCACTCGCGCATGCAGAGGAACTTACCACAAATCTCACCTCAGCACCATGCAATCAACATAGCAAGACTTCAGCTTACGTTACACCTAGAGTTAGCCAATACTGAATAGCTGTTACCCAATAGCACCGCTGCCTTTCTACGAGTGGATGACGTGAAAATGAAGTTAAATTATTAAAGAACCCTGTAGCTCGAGTCCCCCCCACGAGAGGAAATATAAGTCCGCCATAAAAAAATGTACACACCAACAGATAGATGCAAAGCGAACTGAACAGTAAAAAAGTGGACAAGATTGAAGACATATTATTTTCTCAAAACAACGCGTGCGAGAAGTGACTGGTCACAATGAGCGTTTATTCTCAAAGCTGCATGTTAGCCCAGCTGGAATCGTTGCTGCACCAACGAGCTGTTGCTTTTTTTCTACGTTGTTGCAATTGTTAGATACCATCACAAATGACCATAGCAGGCAGTTTCGGATATCGGAATGCATTAGTAAAGTAAGCTTTAGGTTTGATCTTGCCATAAACGTAGAAAATTATCTCGTTTTTGAGGTTCGGTCTGATGAGAGTCCCGTGAAGTTTTCAGATAATACTTGAATAGACAATTATTTCAGCAGCACCAGCGCAAGAGGGTACAACCAATACGGTAAAGGAAAATATCAGAAGCAAGATGTTGCGCATCAGAAAGGTCCAGAGGCGCACAGAACAGGTCCGACGACTCTTATTCATACTCCAAAATTTGTTTGTGGTAGAACAGCAAGTACCTGCAATGAAAACAAATCGTCAGTCATACACTTAACGAAGATTAGATTATTAGTTAGTTTAAGCCTCCCTATCCTCAACAAATGAGATCCAAAGAGAGGAACGAAGAAGGCACCATTTAGTATGGAATTAAGGGAACGTGGAATCTATGCAGAAAGGGCATAGAAACGGTGAGATGAGAAGTTCAAGAAATAAGAGATAAAAGTTGAAGAAGAAAGTAGTAGGTGTTGAAAAACAGGACAGCAGTGAACAGAAAAAAGATGGTCCTTAACATAACAAAAACATTTCATTTCCACTAAAAGAAGGCGTACCTACCTATCAGCTCGGGCCCTCATACATTTCCCCCTGGGTGCGCTAATTCCCGTAGATACAATAGTTTTGTATTCCCCTGAGGGGGTTGTGGCCTGGAGCCGAGCTTCAAACTACATCTCAGGAATAGCAAGCAGACTGAAGAAATGAGATGTCCACAGCGCTACATGCAGGAAGGAAGCAGATAAAAACGAGAAAATTAATTCATTTGAGCATTCGAATGAACCTCGCAATCAACCAGCTCTGCGAACACTTCTTGAAAGCTGATATTTTTCAATTCACTTTCATTGAAGAATTCATTTGCAACACAGCAGAGCGTAAAACAACGAAGTGGAACTGTCTGGGACCACTACAGCTTTCTACCTAACTCTGTCACCAGAACTATGGCAACTTTGTATTAATTTTCTTGTGACCAACAGTATATGGGAAAAATCTACCAGATAACCTGCAGCACACAATCCCAAATAGTAAATCGTCATTGAAAAACTTTGCAGGCAGAGCTATTGCACAGTAAGTCACATATTTTGAAGAAGTGATTTTTACTATAAACACCAGGAGCTTGCTTGCAGCCATTTTGCGGTGCATAAAGTCCATGCACCGTCACCACTAAGGAACTGCGAAGCAGCTCATGGCCATGAGTTAAGAGCCAGTATTCAGCCCGATGAATAGAAGACGTGGAGTCTTATATTGATAAGACTTAAGTTCATATCAACTACGTTGGAATGTAGTTGACATAGCCTGCTCCAGCTGAAGAAGACTGAGCAGAGGCGACATTTGTTACAGAGAAAGGCTGAAACAAGACCGAGCGGAGGCGACAGTTGTCACAGAGAATGGCTGAAACACAAGACCGAGCGGAGGCGACAGTTGTTACAGAGAAAGGCTGAAACAAGACCGAGCGGAGGCGACAGTTGTCACAGAGAATGGCTGAAACACAAGACCGAGCGGAGGCGACAGTTGTTACAGAGAAAGGCTGAAACAAGACCGAGCGGAGGCGAAAGTTGTCGCAGAGAATGGCTGAAACAAGACCGAGTGGAGGCGACAGTCGTCACAGAGAAAGGCTGAACCAAGACAGGACTAGAGATGCACACGCACCCCTCACTGCGAAGCACGTCCTGTATGGTGGCTCTCGTGATGAGGTGGTCGTCGCACTGGTACCACTGATCGCGGTGCTGCCGCACGTACGCCGTGTAGTGGCCCGCGTCCAGAGAACCCACGTGGTTCACAACAGCAAATAGGGAGTATCTGTAACCATGATCCGAAAACTTACAACCTACTCCCCTCCGGCGTCATTTGGGTAGCAGAAATGATGCTTTGCAACAGAAGAGGAAGACGTTACATAACTGAGAACGAAGCACATCTCATTCCACTAATTACGAGCAATTGATTCTATAGTCTTCTAGCTTTTCGTAATTGTTAGAGTCCACAGCATATTGAAATTCTAGTAAAATCGTTCATTTTCAGTGAAAACTAAGTTGAATTTAACATGAAGCAACGTTTCGTTGTACAAAGGTCACCTTCAAGCTTAAACAATTTAGAAAATATGTTATAGGTGGAGTTGAACATCGGCAACAATATTTTATAAATGAAGTTAGACATTTTCAAGAATTTGTGTCAAAAGTAGTCAAGTCGAAAAAGGAGAAACGCGCTTAAAATCTGAATAAAATACAAATGCTTTTTTGGTATATTCCAATTCATAACTTACATTGGCTCTGTCTATGCATAGATAGTACGTAGAACGTCCGCTAAATACTTTCACATCACTCAAATAAAGTACACTTCTTAGTTCACTTCCGACTGGTCGCACGCCACACGTTTCTCTCATACGTTCAAGATAAGACATTCAATTCAAAACGCACACGCACAGATTCGTCTACAATGACACGAAGATACTAAGTCTTACCTATTATTTACATCTGTATTTCTATGAGCTAATCCGTTGTTGTGGTTATTATTGTTGTTACGCCTGTTGGACATGTAAGGCGTCATGTCTAAATGCTCAGGGAAGGAGATAAATGTGGAGATCTTCTTGTGAAGACGATTGCTGTGCTCGAACCTCTGCAAGGGGAAACGAAATGTCAATTTCCAACGGTCGACTTGACGGTCAAACTTGATTACTGCGCAAGCTATCCTCTCCCTGATAAAGGGCAATAGTGGCGAGGTTAGTTTTATTTACACGAGAGTAAATAGCAACTAAAATACGCTCGTTTCAAGATAATATGAGCACTTATTTCTAATAAATATTAAATGAAGTAATGTCTAGTTAATTGCGGGTGTTGGGATCCATGACTATGGAAATGTCTTCTGTATTTTCAAGCCCTGCTCATGTGAATCGTGACTTCTCAGGGGTGATCAGTAAATTCGCACTATTTGTGATGAATCTGAGATGCAAAATTATGCTGCAAGTTGAGCTGGTCAGGCTTTGGATAATCTTAGCAGATATGCAGAGAAATTTTTGCGTCAATTGAGTATATATATAAAAAATTCAGTTTTCTATAATTATTACGCATATGATAGAAAATAGACCCTAAGTCAACCTTCTTAGCACATACCAGTAGATTAGACAATTTGAACAAGCGATACATTGTACTCAAGCATTTCCTAGCAATAATAAATAAGACGAACATAAGGGACGAATACTTCCACAATTTCCCTGCATTAATCCTATATAACACGAGATCATCAAGATTCGTCAAACACAACTGAAGTCTGGCATAGTTCTGCAAACAAAGGAACGGAAAAACGCCCAAAACTCGAAGCTAAAACTTTGGAATTAGTTTTAGACCCAACTTCTGTCTTCCTTACGCAGTACCTTTCCATATTACGACAACGATTTGCTTCCTACTAGGACCTCTCATTGAACAGCTATGAAACGTATTACCCTTCAGAACACACTACACATTGCTTGAATATTACTGTCTTCCCACCGAATCAAGCAGCCTTAAAAATACATATCAATAACAAACAATAAATGGAATAAACTAGGTCACAATCGAGAGTTAATAAGTTCTTTTACGATAGCTTTTGCATTCTATTTTTGTGCAGAGAAGTTATTTAACATTTTAGTGTTATCAAAATAGGACTAACTAAAAAAGCTATTTTTTCATTGAAATTAATTTCTCACACAAGAAAAGCACACGGCAGTTGAAGATAGGCATGTTCAATGCCGACAATCAAAGTTCACTGAGCGCATAACTCTAATTTTACCTGAGATGGGGATGAATTTTTAACCAACGTCTACTAGCCACGGTTCGTGGATTTACACTAACTGACGTTATGATTAGATATTAATTTAACTTAGCTCGAGTCTTTCTCATCACAACAAGGGTGATCCCCAAAGAGAGAGTCATCATTTAGTATGGAATTACGGGAATGGAGAATTTATCCAAAAGGTGTGTCCCTGAACCCTGTGCATAGAAATGGCAAGATTAAAAGAAATTTATACAGCAAGATAAAATTAGAAAAAATAATTAATAGGTGAAATGAAAGAATAAAAACTTACTTTTAAACCAAAGGAAGAATTACCAATCCTTTAGTTCAGGACCTCATATTTTCCCCTGAAAGCATTTACCATTAGAAACTCCCATTATCCCCCCAGGAGCGCTAATCCTCATGGATACAATAATTATATCCCACAAGAGGAACATACTCTAGTATACTTCTCTTCTCGCCACATGGGAGGCAATAGAGAGGCTAAAGACGAGCTTGTGAGTCACCCCGCTTAGGGTAGCATAGCTCACACTCTAGTATACTTCTCTTCTGCCACATGTGAGGCAATAGAGAAGCTAAAGACAAGCTAGTAAGTCACCCCACTTAGGATAGCATAGCTCACACTCTAGTATACTTCTCTTCTGCCACATGTGAGGCAATAGAGAGGCTAAAGACGAGCTTGTGAGTCACCCCGCTTAGGGTAGCATAGCTCACACTCTAGTACACTTCTCTTCTGCCACATGTGAGGCAATAGAGAAGCTAAAGACAAGCTAGTAAGTCACCCCGCTTAGGGTAGCATAGCTCACACTCTAGTATACTTCTCTTCTGCCACATGTGAGGCAATAGAGAAGCTAAAGACAAGCTAGTAAGTCACCCCACTTAGGATAGCATAGCTCACACTCTAGTATACTTCTCTTCTGCCACATGTGAGGCAATAGAGAAGCTAAAGACAAGCTAGTAAGTCACCCCACTTAGGATAGCATAGCTCATAGCACCGCAACACTAGGCGCTGCTCACCTTTAAATGGAAGCTGCACACAACGGGAAGTTTCTTCATGGTCAGCTGCTTGGTAGACTCCTGGTACGTTTGGCAGCCGCTGCACTTGATTTTCGCACTGCTGCCTGCACGCAACACTTCGCATTAGAGGCTGGCAATGTGCAGAGATCGTTCTAATCTAATGTGACAGAATACTAATCACTTCAACAACTCCTCAAAATGTGCACCGTAGTCAACTCCTGCAATTTTGATCTTAGACCAAAGGTAGAAAGGTCTGTATTTACTTTAACTCTTTACAGTCGGATTTTTTCCACTCTTATTACCATTATTTGACGGACACCGTTACCACGAGGTTATCATCGACATGAGAATGAGGAAAGTAGTGTTATTTGGCAGAAAACTTCAAAAGAATATTAGTGTGCAAATTAGAAGAGAAACCTAATATATTTCGGCTTTTTTCAACGAAGAGTGTGGTTGTTTCGAGTAGTGAAGGGTTGATGATGGAAAGTGGCTCCTCAGTTCTCTAGTTCAAGTTTGAGTTTTCAAAGCACTGCACGAAACTTAGCAACACCCTCCTTATTCTCAACTGTAAATAGTCTACGTCCATCACTGACATGCAGAAAATAGATGACACGAGCAAAGAATAGCACTCAAATGAAGCAAGATGAGACACATACCAGGTGAAGAATTACTGAACTGAAGCACAACAGCTACACCGAACCGTATTCAAGATACCACTGAACGGTCATCATACAACACTCAGGTCACACCACATCACCCTCCAGCCAATGTCACTATGTGCAAAAATAATATATAAAATAAGGTTCCCTATCCCTAACAGCGTAGCTGGTTCCTGTTGCGCTCCAAAGGTAAGGAATATTTCTCAAATGTAAAATAGATGGAAAGCTGTTTTGGGAATATTTTAAAAATTTAAAATGGTTTATTTGCTGAAGAAATCATGAAATGTCAACTCGCCCAAATGAAAAAAGTTACGAGCCACTAGATAAGAATTGCAAGCTTACTGTAAATCAAGGTAGAAGAAACAAGGTAAGGTCAAACCAGTCTATTTTGTGTCGACCGTGCGTCAATACTGACATCATGGCAACGAACCAATAGCAGCGTTCATAGTGAATTTGACAACACTGCTAGCCCCAAATCTGGCACCACTAGCTCCTTGGCACCACGACAGAATTAAAGTGATGTCTACAGAGTTAAAAAGTAACCACGACAGAATTAGAACAAAATTGCAACAAAATTTCAGTAATGTTGACAGAATTAGAACAAAATCACAACAGAATTAGAGTGATGTTGACAGAATTAGAACAAAATCACAACAGAATTAGAGTGATGTTGACAGAATTAGAACAAAATCGCAACAGAATTAGAGTGATGTTGACAGAATTAGAATAAAATCACAACAGAATTAGAGTGATGTTGACAGAATTCAAAAGTAACCACGACAAAAGTAGACAGTGATGCTGGCAGAATTACAACGCAACCCCGACAGAATCAGGCAGCAACCACAGCAACACACAAGGCCTACCAAAGCATCACACAAGGACGTGAGCGCTCACCCAGATGTTCAGGTCTGGTAAACCTGTCGAGGCAGTCTGTGAGGGAGGTGGGGGCAGACGGTGCAGCGCCCTTGCTCTTGCCCCCGTACGGACAAGGGCCCAGGTCAAGGGAGATGTCCCAGAACGGGTCTATGGTCGTCGATACACCGCTGAAATAAATGCTCTATTAAACACATGTATTTATTTTTATGAACACCAAAAAACTTACACAAATGGTGAATGGTCGTACACAAACTGCCGAATTTATTGTCTCACAGATTACAAACAAATTTCAATTTGCACAACAGGTATTTTTCACTCAATACTGAAGTCAAACGATGAAACTAGACCTCGTCGAGTCTTATGATCGCTCAATAAACATTTAAATGTTGCATTCAATAAAATATATCATAAAAAAGCCAACCATTGAGTCCAGAACTGAGTCGTTCAATGTTTCTCCAACTATGCAAGAGTAACCAAAAACCTTTACCATTTAATTCACAGCAGCAAGAAGATAAATAACTAAATTATTTTACTAATTATTTGAACATGATTGTGTGCAATTACGTTAAGTATACTTCCTTCCCCAATTTTTGAGTAAAATGTAGATATTTCTAAAATTACTTTCATCATTTTGGCCCGTAGTTATCTCAGAAACGTCTAAGCTTAAGTGAAGAACCTGAAAAAATTCCAGAAATAAATTCAATTTTTGAAATATCTTACAAAAACGGGAAAATGATTTCATGTTTATTCACACACAATTTAGTTCATTGTAAGGTTTTTTATTAGTAATTAACAATAAACTACGTTTTAATAAAAGTTAAAGGAGTAGCTCAGACTGCTCTATGAAGTTATTTCTTCCTTCCTTGAGGAGTGGCAACATCACATCAAGCCATTTAACCCTTTAACGGCAGGATTATTTATAGCAGGAAAAATAGTGAACTGCTTCTCACTAACAACCATTTCAAGAAAACTTCGTTAAAATTTTTTTTTTTTGAAGGACCGTTAATTCAAATATGGAGAGTAGAAGAGAAGTTATGTTTGATCCCTTTAGAAAATTTTTTTACTCAACACATGTAAATAAAACTAATGGAAAATTAGCATGGTGTTCGCAATTCAAGACCAAAACCTTTAAACCATTTCATTTGCTGAAGAAGCTTTCTGAACTTGACATAAAGGCACAAGACGCCAAAACTCAATAGCGGCAGTAACGAAGCAGCACGCGTAGCTAAATGCTCAACGAATGAAGTGAGGAGACTCAACTGTGCATCATATGACACTTAAATCTGTTCTAAAGGACTTTAGCGCAGGTATGACTTATGCTAATGCACTTTTATGGAATTATGGGAAGATTTGGAAAAGGGGGCCGTATGGTTCTCCTGGGTCTTCAAGTTTTAAGTTTAGCCTCCACCAGATCAGCATAGAGAATAAGCAAGAGTTCAGATGTTATCCAAGATCTCAACTATTGTTGAATGTCAAAACAGAAATAACTTTTTGTAACGGCAGTAACTGCTCAAAGCTTAGTGATGAAATTTAATAAGACTCCTGCAATTTACACCTTAAAAGAAAGAAGACAGCAAGCTAAGAAAGCATTGGCAGAATTACTGCTCATGTTCTTTAGTTGAGAAAATCACAAAGCCTCGTCTAATGATCTACCAACGCTGCATTGGCAGCCGTTTTCCTTGTGCACATTGCAATCAACAAAAACTAGTTAAAATCTATTGAAAATGAACATTAGCCATCCAGTATACAATGCTAATCAATCTCTAACTTGTACACATCTCTCTTAGGAAACTAAATCACATCCTTCGTTTTCTATTAAGAACCACAAGCTGTAGTTCATCTTTATTAAAACGTGACGTACGCACTTACAACACCCTCTTAGCACAGGAGCATCAGAACACACAAGAAACTCCCAATGTGACTCCACATTAACACGTTTCATGCGATACGACCCATCTCTGGGTCGTGCTCAAGTTTTTCCAGCAGCGAAACGACCCATCGATGGGTCATTTGAAAATTTTAAACAATCTTTCTAAAATTAATTGTATTAAATATAACCAGTTAATGTTCGGTATTTATATTTTAATAACTTTTGACTTTAAATTTGAGTTGAACAGTGAACTTGAGTTCAACCCATCGCAGTCAACGCGTTAAACCAACTCAACACAAAGCTCATCCAGTGCCACAACGTCACGATACCTTTGCCACCACCATCTCACCAATGAAGGGCAGAGTTAATTTAACGCGTTGACTACGTAGTAACACGCACGTGTACCCCCAAGTAAACTGCTTATATACACTTCAGCATAAGCGATTAACATTTTGGTCATTTCACTACCATTTTAAAAATTTATTCTAATGTAAAAGATAACATTTTAGCATGCAATTATACTTCTAAAAGGAATTATACTTCTAACATTCCAACTTCTAAAAAAGGATGGAAATGTATTCAAGCAGAGAAGTTAATTTCTCAATTCGACTCCTTACAAACTAACCAAAGCAAGTGTAGCAACCGCGGGTGAACGTATTAAAATGATCAGACAGTGGCTAAACACAAGCAGACGCCAGCACTGGCAGGTGTGTTGCGACTCACTTGCACGACTGACACACCACGTCTGACTGCAGCCCGCCCGTGAATATTTGGTCTATGATACACGAACAGGAATGATTGCTGTCGCCGTTGCTCGGAGAATTACCCTGAAAGTGTATACTTGTATTAAAAACTGTGTGCTTGTGAAATACGTACAAAGTTTGAACTCTGGCTTAGAATAGAATAGGTTATCCGTTTTTAATTTTTAAAGCGAATCACCATTCCCTTCTAATCACACAAGGAGTAAACTTGCAAGTAACAACATGACTTGAGTTTCGTTTTCATGGTGAACTTCACACTTTAGGAATGGAAATCAATCAAGGAATACCATTCGGGAAAATTACAGTTCAAAGAGAATTATTCTTAAAGGAGACACATTAAATCTGCTTTTCCTTATTACAATTGTAACTGGTATGATTGCTGAATTGCCACCACTGAATAAAGATTACTAAATTACCATCATAACGCTCATAATAAAAAAATTCTACTCTTAATTAAAAGAAGCGAGTAAACACGACGACAAAATTACAATAATATCGACAAAAAATTACACAATGTGAAAAATTTCAACCAAAATTCGTCAGAATCGCTAGGAAACATGGCAAAACCCTTTCACAAACAATTCGTATAAACGTTGATAAAGCAGTTCCTACACACGACGACCTGACAATAGCCGTGCCCACCTGGCAGTGTCGGTGCAGCACGTCCAGCGCGGCGATGAAGAACTCGTGCGCGTCCTGCTGCTCATAGCCAGCCAGGTGCCGCGCGTGCGTCCAGATGAGGTGCAGCAACTTCTGCAGGATCAGCGGCGCCTGCGCTCCGCTGTAAAACTGCGCGCGCGGCGCCGTTAGTGTCTCTCAAGGAGTTCGGGTCAGATAGATAAGCGAAAATTAGGGTGTGTTTTCCACGCCATTATTGTCCCTCAAGGAGTTTCGGTCATAAGGATATGTGAACATTAGGGTGTATCTGCCACGCCATTAGTATCCCTCGAAGAGTTCGGGTCAAATGGATATGTGAACATTAGGGTGCGTTTGCCGCGCCATTAGTGTCCCTCGAGGAGTTCGGGTCAAATGGATATGTGAACATTAGAGTATGTTTGTCACGCCATTAGTGAGTTCGGATGAGATGAGATCGCCACTCCTCAGTGAGTTTGGATCATACAGGTATGTAAAAATTAGGGTGTATTTAGATGCTGAAGGCGCAAACCAATGGACCATACTCCTCAGGTTCCTAAATGAACACTTGCAATCTAATCTTATTGGCAATAGTGAGATGCAGGAGACTGATTCTTCACACTATCGCCTTTTATTGAGTATTACAACTCTATTATTTGAATCATCGAGTTTGGTAATATGTTTCGGATCGCAAGTCCCTATTTTTTTAAGAACTGAAAAATCTCTTGGTTTGAACATTGCACAAATAATATTATTGTTACAGTGAAATGTCATAAAATTTATGAGCAAGAGTTTTCAAGCCACCGTGAAATCTTTCCCGACTATTGTGAATGTAAGGGGTAATTGAAAATTTAGAAAGCCTTACGTACATGTGATCAAAGAGATAAGATTACAAGTTAGTTTAAGCCTCCTTAACCGCTACAAGATTATTAGATTATTAGTTGGTTTGAGCCTCCCTATCCGCAACAAATGCGACCCAAAGAGAGGAAGAAGGAAGGCACCATTTAGTATAGAGTTAAGGGAACGCGGAATCTATGCGGAAAGGGCATAGAAACAGTAAGTTGAGAAAGAAGTTCATGAAACAAGATCAAAGTTGAAGAAGAAAGTAGTAGGTGCTGAAAAACAGGACAGCAGTGAACCGAAAAAAGGTGGTCCTAACATCACAAAAACACTTTATTTCAACAAAAAGAAGGCCTACCTAACTCTCAGCTTGGGCCCTCACACATTTCCCCCTGGGAGTGCTAATTCCCATAGATACAATAGTTGTATCCCCCTGAGGGATACAAGAGTTCAAAAGCTAAAGAATATCTGTGAAAGTTCTGTTTAGAAATTGGAATTTAGAACTCCAGTCCTAAGCTCAAAACACGTTTCTTGTCTGATGATAAAACTCAGTTTGAGAAATTGAAAATGGCAGCTCATGCTATTGCACAGTGGAGAAATACCTAATCTGACTAGTTTGTTAATTTGCACTACTTTAACGTTGGTGCCATGCTGCACTTATCCACGATAAAGCCATAATTTGAGGCCATCAAAATCTATGGACACAAGGAAAATCTATTTTTCAGCTCTTAAAAAATTAGACACTGACGACTTGATACATGTTACGAAACCCAATAAAGGGAATGCAGAATCTATACAAAATGTGCTTAGAAACATTAAATTGAGAAAGAAGTTGTGAAACAAGATAAAAATTGAAGAACAAAGTAGTAGGTGGTGAAAAATAGGTCAGCAGGGGAAAAAAAAATGGTCTGTTTCAAATCAAAAGAGCCTTTTCTGTTTCAAGAAGAGGACCCACAGGAAAACGAGCACTCACCTCCTGGAAGAGCCTGGCTATCTCACACACGAGACACTGCGAGGCGTCGTTATTGAAGTGACACACGTGCTTCTCTGAGAGGAAGAAGTCCCGCAGCAGAGGGGTGTGTGTGAGGGCCTGGACTATGCAACTCATGAAGCAAGTGTTGCCTAGGTTGATCAGGCCTCTTAAACCTGACAACAAAGTCCATCGTTAGAAGTTATAAGTATTGAGCTTTCAGTTCATACTCTTTCTTAGGTCTACTTCATAATCATATAAATACTGCAGCAAAAAATGTGTTAGTGATGATCCATTTAAAGGAAGATCTTCTTCACACAATCTGAGACACACTAAAGCATGCACCGATGAATGGGCAAACACTCTACAGTGCCTGCAAGAACTTTTATTAAAAAAAATATCTGCAAGTTTCAAATCTCAATGACCTTTATGTCATTAGTTGAGTGATTGATAAGTTTTGTACTCACCCTCCTTCCACCCCACTCCACCTTGAAAATTGCCAAAACAAGTCACTCTCATGAGCACATCTACAAACACAAGCACCAGATTTGCTATTTATTGGCCAAAATTTGGAGGCTTACATTGTCTTAAAAAAAAATTACCACAAAAACACTCAGCCCCTGTTAACATAGCAGGAAGGTCAGATGTGCACTTCATGTTTCTTCTCTGCTCTGAAAAAATCTCACCACCATGCATGCAACACCTCAGAAAATACCACCATTATACATCCAGAATAAAAGAAAAACCAGTTTAAAAACGTGCATCTACTCTAAAATGAGGTAACATTAGAAACAAATACAGGGAACGCACCAATAGTAGAATTGTGGTGTAGTTTCCGTCTCTTGGGATGTCGTTTGAGTAGAGAGAGGTCAGTGGGCCCAGGCCGCCAGGGCGTGTAGTACCTGTTGAGGCCAAGCGAGCTGCGCGACTGGTCCCTGAACGCCTCGGCAATGTTCCCAATTTCTGAGTCGTAGGTGAAGTCTCCACACGACAAGCACAAGACCTCACCGTGGTCTGTATCTATGGCTGCACACAAGTTTTTGATTGACAAATTTACAAAATTGCAAAAATGAGATTTCTCTCCAAGCTTCATAAGATCATAAAAGGCATCAGGCAGCCGTATCAACCATAATGAAAATGGAAATCTATATTAACAGCTTCACAAGATGCACAACGCATTTGAGGCTACGTTGGGCACTCGTCAAAAAATGTTCATTTTTGATCAAAGGAAAAAAAATACGATTAGATTCATACAAAATGTGATGCAAGGCTCAGATAAAGTTCTTAGCATTTTCATTAAAACTGCGGTAGGTTAAGCTGAGGTTCAATGCTCAACTCAAATAGAAGCATTAGCATTGAAATCATTTAGAAATGACACATTAAATGAACCATGACTTTGTTTGGTTTTGAGTACTTATGAAAATTTAAGTTTATGACCGCTAGTGGGCCAGCTGCATGATGAAAATTTCCTCAGCAAGCACTCGCAGGTCACCAAGCTCTCAACATGTAGGTTTCATGAAAACAATTGAGATTAAGTATCAGTGCATGCAGACTGCCCTTAACTCACACAATAATGGAAAGAAATTTTGCAAATCATCAGATTTAACTCTATTTCTTGATTAGTATGCAACTACATAAATAGTTTAATTTTAGTCTACCTCATGCCAACTAACTTATTGACAACCAATACTGATACTGTAAAGAAAATTACCAATACTGATGCAACTAAAAAAATCGCATTAATCCTCATCAATAGTATGAAATTCCATTCATCTTTGAGGCCTGCCATCCATTTTATGAAGGATAAGACAAAATCATATCACTTCACGTTAGAATTCTTTCCATTAGAAATCTTTCCAGGCTGGTACCACTAGATGAATAAGTATATCTTCAATGACATTAAAATATATTTTCGGGCTTATCCATAGAAATCCCCAGCTTTCAAACGACCAGGCCTAAAAGAATACCACTAGCCATCAAATAAATGGTCACCATATTAACAATAGAGCAGAGCTTGGTAAAACAATCCTCTCTACATACCATCTAATAAGTTAGCATGACCAAATGAGCACTAGAGAACAAATGGATTTCAATTACCTTGTACAAAAGAACTCGTGTTACTATGAGGAAATAACTAGTGTTCATAAGAAATTTTATAACAGTCTTCACCCCAAACTATGCATAGAATACAGCAGAAGAGAAATAGCCAAATGCAAAGGCCTTTTTTGACTACAGAATAACTACAATAACAAATCTCAACAATCAAATAATTTCTAACAAGTTCAACATGATTTCCCTCACAACAAGAACTAAGTTGTTATTAACATTGAATCAGTTTTTATTATCACTATTTCAATCACAATCACTGTTGACCTTGACTATAGCAATTACCAGACAGCCTGTAATGTAAAAACACTTACAGAGATGGTGACCTTTCATTTGATAATGCTGGTGGATATGGCGATGTGTGTAGCAGGCAAAGTGGACACAGTGAATGCAGGCATGAATACGAGGTCCAATGGAGCCGCAACCTGAACAGCTGCACCATTTTATCTGGAATTATTGGAGGTTATTACACTGAGGTACTGTAGGGGAAAATTGTTATAACATCACTGCTCATACAAACAACCATCTTGAAATAACTATTTAAATTGTGCATCATAACTTTTCCCAGTCACACAACATAGCCTTTTCATTCTTATCTTCAACAGATACTTCTAAGCCATTCTCACAAACTGGCTGTACCAATATGTCAGAGGGAGAGGCAAAGCAAGTTTTTTGTTCCTAAATTTGTCCTCCAGAACAAACAACCATCTGAGGTCAAAGATGGTGAGTCACTTTAGTCATTGAAAACAATGTTGATAGATTTCCTAGGCAATGTTATTTTCAAGGATTAGCGTTTGGTTGCCTTCGATTCCGTACAGCATGAACTTCATGCATTGCTGTTCAGCCATTTACACGCATTTCACACACTCAAATAGTAGTTTTAAATCTGACAGTTTGTTTCCAATTGGCACATGTGACTGTTTTTTGGCCTTCTGGGACTTGACCTGGCTTAATTATTGACCAGGTTTAGGTGAGGGTTGTGCTGTACAGACAAACAAGAATGTCAACTTAATAACATCTATAAACCCAGCGTAAAGCTGTAAACAAAACAAGAAGTATCTCAATGCCAATAAAAACAGTTTCACAGTAAAATATAGAGGTACATATTCAAATTACATAATCCGTGAATTTTCTTATAAAGGAGCAAATGACAAAATGCCTTAAACTGAAGCACTTTCATTAAAGTTCTGTACTTTCAATTAGCCAATAATTTTGCATAATAAATATATGCTATATAATGTATAATATGCTGATAATGACAGTCTTCTTGAAGAACATGGAGAAAATACCCTAAGCTTTCTCCACAAAAGCATTGAGTTATTCAAGAAATCCAGATTCTGCGGTGCAGTATTTTATAAAAATTAGAGAAGCTGAATTGAGAACAACTAAACTACTGCACTAAAATTGAAAATATATATTAACAATTCCTATTTATTTTAAGATGCCCAGAGTTCCTTACTACCTAAGTCAGTGGCAAGATTTTCTCACAGATACTAGCTTTGCAAGCAAAAATGCTAAGGTCATTTTTAATCATATGCATTTTACCCACTACTGGTTTTAGGTAATAAAATCACTAGTTTTATTGGTTTTCAATTACCGTTGGCATTTTATCTACGACGGTTTTTTATAATCAAATTACACATTTCATTAATCCTCAATTACAGTTGCATTTACCACATAATTAAGAAAATCTATCAATGCTGAAATACAACCAAAAACTAAACTGTACACGAATAAACTTATCCGGAGACCATCTTAGTTTGCTAAAGTCATCAGAGACAAAAAAAAACTCTTCTGCTGAACAACAAATTTTAAAACAAAGTTTTTGGAAAAATTTGCAAACATATAAAATTTATAACCAAGAATGTTTATTCTTGTACATTAGCTCAAGTTCTCATTCAATTAATCAAACATTTTGGAACACACTGGTAAAAAAATGATAATACATTAAATTTATTTTACTTCTTTTGCAACATTAACTCAAAGACATAATAATCGTTACCATTGTTAGTTAAAAACTTTTACACCTCAACAAAGTAGATTCCAAAGAGAGCGAAGAGATGTAGATTCCGAACTAAGATAAATGCAATAAATACATTAATAACTATGAGAAGCTCATGCAAATATTAAAGCCATTAACGGTCCAATTTTTTGTAAGTTAGATGCTTGAGCATAAAGAATTCGATTTATTTTCAAGAATTAAGAATAAATATCGCTTTGACAGAATAGAGAAGTCACTCCTCTACATCACTTGCCTTATCATCCTTCTGTTCAAAGATATCCCTACTACATTACTTTTAGTCAAATTAAATCCCATGAAATAACGCTAAACCCGATTTGAACAAAGCCAATGGAGATATAAATACGATACTACCAACGCAACGTCAATATCGCCAACTTTATCTTATCATGTCAACCATCAAGCCAAAAATGTTTCAGGCTCTCAAAAAATTAGTTTTCTACGTCAAAAAAGAAAACTACAAACAAAATTAGACGAGTGGCGCGCACGCATGTGAATCCTTTACTATTGAGACTAATGTACGCATGCTTTTCTTCACAATTAAAAATAATTTACATACCAGAATAAATTCAAATATAAGTTTCTTTTTGTTGTTAGGTCACTCACTCTTACATACATGTATCTAACTGTAACTGAAAAACAAACGGCAAAAATTAATTAAAGCAGATAGAGCAACAGGGTTGAATGCAAATCGGCAAAAAAATATTAATGACTTTATTCATAATTGTTCTAGAATTGTGACAATCAACAACAGAAAGAAGCTCACTCTATACAAATAAGTTGTTCAACAAGAACAGACGAACAAGGCACTCGACAGGAAACACCGAGCCAGCTGACCGGTCAAGCAGCTCCCTAGTGAAAAGCCGAAATGTGTTCTACGACTTCGGAGGAAAATAATGTAAAAATAGGACCTACATTTGTATTTTACTCGTAAAACTGTTGTTGCTTGAATAGATTAGCAACCCGAGACTGAAAATATGCCGGCACGTGTGAACAATAATTAGAGAGAAGGGAAGAGGCCCGATCAGCTGATACAACAAGCGACTCACCTTCTGTTCCCGAGTAGGCTTCGTACTACAAAACACAAAAACACTGTATATCAACTGAAATGAACTAGTTCCGTTGACTGATTTGAATTCCAAAAGATGTTCACATCCTTCAGTACTCATTGCAAAGCTACTTAGATCCAATGCGCCAGAAATTACACAAAATAAGTGAAGCTAGGTGGGGCTGTGAGGTGAACACGCTCCCCACGCCGCACCATTGATGCCATCTAGTGGCGTCTGAACGAGTCTTGCAATCAATATTATGAATAAATACAGCTTCTTTACGAGACTGTGTGGTAAGATATACGTTGAAAATACTATGGATTCTTAAATTTCAAAAACTAAAGAAATTTTTACAAGCTATAAATAGTAAATAAATCCCATCGTAGGTTAAGTTTTGTTTTTAGACGTTCAATATAACGAAAGTTTTTGAAACGTACGAAAAAGCATAATGATACTTCAGTTCATAGCGAAAAATTTAGGACTGCAGTGAATACCAAACACCATTTCAGATTACTTTGTTCTTTGCTGTTACTTGCGGTGTTGGTCAGGAGTTTATAACGCTTTTATTGAATAAGGAAGAGTCAAAGGTGAATCAATCGATAATTGATACAAGAATAATTCTCGTTTTGAACGAAAAGTATAGAATCGTGTTATCGGTCGTTCAGTAAACGGTAAGTCTGACCGAGAGCATATTTCTTTGTATTGACCTCAATTTGAAAGTAAAAAGTGGAAGTATGCCTGACACCGGTAGTTTTTTCTCCATGAATGATTGTCACGTCATTTATAGATTATATCTGTTACGGTTGTAGAGTTTCAGCTAGCATTATGCTTAAGAGGAAACTGTTTTATCGTGCCAGCTTTCATTTCTAATTCGTTGCGTGGTGCGTACTACGTATATCTATATTTCCTGCATAAATGAAGTTGTTTTCCAAAGAAACGCTAAATTTTCTATAGGTAAGAGGTTTTGTGACCTCAATTCCTGCTAATATCAGTAAATCTTTAACAATTTTCTAACTTGGGCTCGAGTATTGTTGGGAGTTTACTGCAAAAACCACACGCGAGATCGCTCATGGTTAATTGAGCAGCTCTCATTTCTAAACTATGGCCACGAAAAATTAAAAATTAATCTTGACTTGAAGTTCGATTTTTTCTAATATGACAAAACGAAGTGTTTTTTTCCATATATCACTTGAACCCGTCGTCTTCAGTTCATTTTAGCCTGTTTAACACAGTTGGTCATGAAACCACAATGGAGGAAAGAAAGAAAAAGAAGAAAAATCGTTAATTTCCAAAATATAATGCATGGAATCTATTTCAAAATTTAGATTGTAAGGATTTCTTAGCATAAAGGTCCTTAACTGATAGACAAACCATAAGAGTTGGATACTTGCCATGCCAAAAGTTAATTCTATTACTGAGAGAAACAACATGGAAATATTCTCTTGGATATTTTTGCCCACGCATGAAGAGTGTCAGCTTATAACTACTTTAAAGATTAGATGTTAATATAAGCCTTCCTAAACGGAACAAAAGCGTTCCAAAGAAAGGATGGTTCCAATTAGTGTGGAGTTTAAGGGAACGCAGAATCTATGCGCAAGGTGCATAGAAATAGCGAGTTGAAAAGTTTATAAAACAAGATGTAAGCTGACGGAGAATGTATTAGATGCCAAAAACCACGTCAGCAGTGAATCGAAAAAAAATTGTCTATCACAAAACAAAACCGCTTTTTATTTCATCAAAAGAATGGACTAAATAACTTTTAACTCGGGACCTCACATACTTCCCAGAGAGTGCTGATTCCCATAGACATAAATGCTTTAAATACTACGGGAGAATTAATTAAAGCCTAAGAGGATATTCGCTATTAGTTAGAGAAAAAAATTAAATACTTTAGTGAAGTGACTAAAATACTCTCCTAAATGATATCTGAGTAATTAGCAAAGATTGGCCGCAAGTAATTTATAAAGAATACAGCACAAACGCGCACTTTTAAAACAAATAAACAAACATACACCTAGAAATGAATTTTAAAGCTTGTTCATCATTCGATGAGTGAAATGATTTGTTTGTGACTCCTAAACTCAGATTCCGCTTATTTTCATTCACCTACGTACATTTTAGGATACAGAAACGTGTGACACTGAGCAAGTGTACTAATTGTATTTACCGAAAAATCTAGGTATTTGTGCTTAAAAGTCCTATACTAACTGGCTGCAGAGTGTTGAGCAAAATATCATTTTGACCTTAAAATTTTGTTTTTCCCCCCCAAAATAATCCACTTCATCCTGGAACAACTAACTGATGACTGTTTTTCTATGTAGTTGAAAGAAAGAAAAAAGATTTGGAAAACGCTAAAATGAGCTAGTTTCTAATTTTCTGACAGAATTATCAGAAACATAAAGTTTAAAAACAACAAGTATTTTAGGTTTCTCTTTCTCTCAGCATTCTCTTTAATAACATACTAGTAGATGAAATAAAATAGAAGCACGGTGATCGATTGTTATCGCTTAAAAGTAACAAATAGCTACAAAATTTCTACACGCAGATTACAAACGAACTTAGTTGTGGTTTCACAATCGACTGCTCTATAGTGGCTGTGAGCGAGGTCTTCACAGTAGGTATTGTAAGGACTGAAGCAAAATTACCTAAAACAAGAAATCCAGCTTCTCAGAGTTTGAAATGCTGACCTTAAAGTAGCAGTGAGCAGATTTGAAACAAAACGGTTAATCTTTTACGTTTGAATTTACTACGAAATGTTGCAGTACGTTATTCTTTATAACAGAGATGCGTAATGGCATGACACTTTTGTCTTGAAGTTCTAGTGTGTTTGAGATTATTTTACACGCTGGAAAAGCTTATTCCACACAGCTCTAGAAACAGAGGGCTCTTTGTCCCAGGCCAAATGAACAGTAACCAAGGTATCGTTCCTCCGATTTGATTTTTGTTGGGAAATCGAGTGGAAGAAATTTAGAAATTTTGCATTTGCATTACTCAGAGAGGTAGAGAAACTGGAAACGCTTGTCGGGCTTTACGCATGTTGAATCTTGCGTTTGTTCACTTGAACATTGACCCAAACTGTCAATGTCTTCGCACTTTTCTCTTATTGGAAACAATTAAGGATGTTGAGTTGATATCTTTAATGGAAATGCATGAACAGCTACCTCCGCGGTGGTACAGTGGTTAAGGGCATCGCCCATGTGTGTAGGAGTCGAGGGTTCGTATCCCGGCGCCGGCGCTGCGATTTTCCTCGTTGGGTATAAGGGAAAGCTCAAGCACAATACCCCACTCAACCCAGGTGTCGGAAATGGGTACCGGCTTTACGGGGGAACCGTCATGGTGTCCTAAATATATAGTGTTAGTTACAAGGCATTTGAAAAACCAATGCTCAAGATCATTAGTATAAGGCTTGATTGGAAATAAAGCATCCTAAGATGCCGATGTTTGCTTTTTTGTTCTCGACTCCATCGCAACGATTGAACATGTACCCGGTGATTTTGAAATAATAACTTTAAACTCGCGAGTCTAACCATGTGTCAAATGCGCACAAAGTGTGGATGTCGCTAGTAATCAACACAACCCTTATGCTATCCATTGTATCGTCGAGTTCGAGCATTTATCCGTTTTTATATTATTTATCGTTGTAAGCCGATGTTCATCTAAGGTAGTGTATTAGCGAAGTTTGGCGGAGAATTGGCTTTTATCTTCAGTTTACGCAGCACAAGGTAATGAAAGTTACCCAATATGTCAACATCTTTTGAATCGCATGGACTACAATCCACAAAAGTGGTGAAGCATGTAGTGATTTTTAACTAATTGATATTGTGCTAGGTTTACAAGGTGGGAACACAAAGAACTGTTGCTACATATGCGAGCGGGATTGCCGCGCCAGGCACGCCCATTGCAAACGGAAGGAATGGCCTTTACGAGCAGCTTTGATGCTCATGGTACTAAAAACGTTTCAGACAAACCTCCGGTGAACGCTAACAGTATTATCCCACCACTGTAGCACTTAAATCTTGGACATATGAAGCAATTTGCTAAGGCCCTTAACAAAAAAACCCGTGTAATTGTATTCATATGCCAAACGTATTCACGTACAGGTAAGGTTTGAACAGAGGGTATTTCTAGGTCTCCAGATACGCAAGACTTCGTGCAGCAAAAATGTTGACTCGGTTCTGATTTCTAACGAGCTTCAGGCTTGGCAATGCACCCGGAATGTTAGTACACAATTCTTGGGTAACTTTCGTGCTAAAAATTACAACGCCTTGGAAGAACTTATATCTGCCTGTGAAAAATTTGAGGTCCAACATGTCACTAAAATTGCGCTTCATACATTCCCACATTGATGAGTGCCAAGCAAACTGAAGGGGGCTTTCAGTGACGAATGAAGACCGCTATTCCATAAGGACACTTTAGCAATGGAACAGGGTTACTACGGAAAGTGGTCAGTTTCCATGTTAGCAGATTTTTGCTGGATGATCCCCAGGGATGCTCCGGACGTCCAACACAAACGAAGGGCCAAAAGTCGACGTGTGCGTATAAAAAGCACAGCTTGTTAACTGCTATTCGTACAATTGCATTCCCATAAAGTTAATTGTTAAATGTAGATACTGAAATAACTCGAAAATCTGAGCCAACAGACAATTTTGAGCCTTATTTTTTGGTTCAGTGACCCGAAATCTACGTAAACGGGTATGCTCACCACCGTAATTTTTTTTGTTGCTGATCAATGTAATACAAGAATCTCGTGGGAGCAATCGTTGGACTACTAAGTAGGCTATCCTGAAAATGTAGCTGGGTTAAAAAAAGCCGATGTAATGTCTCTAGTAATCGAAAAGTGGATGGTGTTGACTTGCACGACTGTGAGTGTTGGCTGTGTTGTTCGAGCGTGTTGTAGGGGCTGAAGATCACTTGCTCTCAAAGCGTTGACGAGAATCGCAAGGACATGGGCGAGGACCGCAAGGACATGCGCGAGGATCGCAAGGACATGCGCGAGGACCGCAAGGACATGCGCGAGGACCGCAAGGACATCCGCGAGGATCACAAGGACATGAGCGAGGATCGCAAGGACATGCGCGAGGACCGCAAGGACATGCGCGAGGATCGCTGGAGGAAGTATCAATATCCCTAATGTAGAACAGTTAAAGTTATTCTCGCATTTTAAAGGCGCAGACCATAATCACTTAATCAGTGGCTAAACACTGGCGGAGCGCAACCCTGAGACTCTAGATGCAAAAGTTTGGTGAACACTAGAATTATATATATACTGGCAATAGTCGTGGAAGACGATACTCACACGATACGCGAAGTCCCATATGATTGTTGAAGAGGTGTGCAATACGTGTGTCGTTTCCTAAGATAAGCTATGAATTCTATTTGCCCTCCTGGAGCGGGTGCAAGAATTCAATGTATGCTGAGGAAGATTGAATGTTAGTTTAAGCCTCCCTAACCGCTAAAAAAAAGGCTATCGAAGAGAAAAAGGAGGAAGGCACCATTTAGTATTGAGATGAGGGAACGCGGAATCTATGTAGAAGGGGCATAGAAACAGTAAGCTGAGAAAGAAGTTCATAAAACAAGATGAAAGTTGAAGAAGAGAGTAGTAGGTGCTGAAAAACAGAACAGAAGTGAACCGAAAAAGGTGGTCCATAACAAAACAAAGAACATTTTATTTCAACAACAACAAGGCCTACCTAACTCTCAACTCGGGCCCGCACACGTTTCCTCCCTGGGAGTGCTCATTCCCATAGTAATAGTAATAATAGTCTCAATTAAAGACAACTACGGTCAAGGACTATTAAGTTGTCACTTTTGTAGTTTACCAAAGTTACTTTCGTATTGATGAAATTATGATTCCATGATAGTATTAGACATAGTTACTTAGGCCCGGTAGCGCAATTACTCGTACCATATCGCATTAAGTAAGGGTTACGAATTTCAGGAGACACCTGTCCGTTTTGCCCATTTTAGCCATTGCAGTCCGTAGATTTGTTTAGGGTACTTATAAATACCATCAGTATAAGAAATCGGGTACCAGACCTCATAGATACAATAGTTGTATCCCCCTGAGGGGGTATGCAGAGAAAGCGCTACTGCTTTTCGATACGATAGAAGAGTATACAATAGCACGACTTCAGGGAAATCTTAGCACAACCTCGGCAAAATACAGGGATGACCAAACAATGACGTTAAAAAGTTACTGCGTTGTATTTACTAAATATCACATGGCAAACATTTTATTTTAAAATCGTTTCCTCAGCGAGGAAATTTACAAAACGTTTTACTCCCACGCAAGTTCAAGCAAGGATATGTTTTCAGGATTGTTTGAAAGTTTATAAGGTCAGTTAAAAAATTTGGTTCTGCCGAGTTAAAAACATTAGTTATTAGTAAGTCTCTAGTATAAAGAAAATTAGACAAACGATCTTTGATGGTTAAGTTTTGCAGAATTCAAGCTTTTTCATCAGTGATGTATAAAATAGATTCAACAAGTTTTCAATAGCGGGCTCGGTCCAACAGAAGTAGTACTGTTGGAGTGGTTCAAGTCAATAACAGAGTTCGTTACTATACGTGAAGGTTTTATGACTTCTGCTGCGCAATAGAATTTTCGTGAGACATGTAAAAAGATTCCTTTACCATATACATCGCTCTTTAGATGCTTTATATATCATACGGGCTCAATGACGTCTCCAAACTCACCACTTCTGTCAACTAAGGATAATGGATTTGAGATATCAACCTCCATTATCTCATTTTTCATGGGGATGTTCTTGACATTTTCTCCTTCAAAAACTAGGTCAACCTCGCAGGTGATCTGAGAGCCTTTGGTGCAAGTACAGCTGATCTCCTCAGCGCAGTTGCACACCGCGTTAGACTGCAATGAGCTGCACGTAGATTTTTTATCTCCTGAGGCGTCTGAGTCGAGCGAGTAACCCGAGACTTGAGAAGTGCAGAGGCAAGGAGACACGTCTCCGTTCTCCTCGGTAATGCATTCAGAGCAGCAGGAGAGCGAAGTTAAAGGAACTTTATGGCACAACACGTGGCTGTGTTTCTTGCCACCGGTGCTTGTTCCATCTAGGGATTGGCTGGTCGAGTAGAGCTTCACGTGTATCACTGGCGACTTCTTGTCATGATGGCTCAGCTCAGCAGAAATTTTTGAACAACAACTGATGCAACTGTTGCTTGAATTTTGAGTTTTATTTGAAATATCTCTAGAGGATGAATTTGAGCTGGACAAATGCGATGTTGAGTTTGAAACTTTAGAGAGAACGTGACTATCTGGAGTACCCGAAAAACACAACGACCCATCAGTTTCTGTGACTGTTACAGGACCAGGCTCTTTTTCAATGATTCTGTCTTGCTTAGGAGCAGTCTGAATTTCCAAGTTTTTGACACAATCTCCGTTATTAGAAAACATCCCGGAGTCGGAATCTGTCCTCCGGACGTCATTGGAAGATCCCGAGCCACCGGTTACAAAGTCCAAGTCTTGGCGACGGGAAGAAGACTCCACACACGAGTCCGAAGAAGCCCGCGGTCTGGGGAAGGGAAACCTCTTGAGGATTGCCTCCCTCAGGTTACTGGGGTTACGACCAGCTGCCTGCAAGGGGGGTATTTTGGACGTTACATTGGTACCAAACGAATATTTCATTTTTACTCGTGAACCACAATGGTAGCAAAGGAATATACCATGTTTACTCGTTATCCCCAATAGTAGCAAAGGAATATTCCATGTATACTCGTTATTCCCAATGGCAGCAAAGAAATGTTTCATTTTTACTCGTGAACCACAATGGTAACAAAGGAATGTTTCATTTTTACTCATGATCCATGGCAAAAGGTATTGGATTCCTATTTTTATCAGTCTATGTGCTATAAGAAATACATCTGTGAAAAGAGGATCTTGATCGCCACCCAAAATAATGTAGCAAATTGTTCGAAACTGTGTTTGTCAACGAATTGCTTCATTAAAATACAAAACTCTAATAAAATTATTATAACCTCGGTATTATGATGATCCAGCATGTTTGGATTTCGGCCGTTGCTTGCGAGGTGGGATGATTGGGCTTTGGTGATATCATTGCGGTTTACATAAAATTCTTTGTAAGGGGGGAAATATATAGTGGTTCAAATATATCAAACCAATTCATGCACAGAGCCAGAAATTTGCTGTACTTAATTAGAAAAACAAAAGCGTTACAGCCTCACATTAAGAGCACACTTGCTGGGTTAGACTATTGTCGCAGTCAATATGTTTTTCCCGTCAATTTGATTATGATTTAATGTTTGTCACTGTCAATTTGAGCCACTAAAGAATAAGGCTACTCAACAACTATACGTTTATAACTATTTATGTTAAATTACATTTACATTAAAAGAGAGTCTGACGTGTTAGTGTACTAAGGTAGAGCGAGTCTACCGATTGGCTAATTTTCACTGTTTTGGGATCGTCAGCATGACATGTCAGTGCGCTTGGCTATAGATTGATTACTCGAGAACCCAATTTTCATGACGTAGATGCTAAACGTGACTGGTCACTCACTGTACTGGATTATTGCTTGACTAGGAGAACCTATTTTTCATCATTTAGCTTTCGTTAGTCTAGTAGATCACTGGAATAGGCTGCGGATCGACCGCTTGGGATTTATTTTACATAGCTCCACCACGACTAAAGCAGTGGGCACCAAAAAGAGACGATTGTACCGGTGTGTGCTCGCTATTTTCCCTCACCTGACAGGAGGAAGATCCACCGACATCAGCTGCTTCGGTCACCTTCGTCCTGGACGCGGATGGAAAATTGGAGTAAAAATCTTTATTCATATCACACTAGAGAGAAAAAACCTTACGTTTACCTTCGTCCTGGATGCGGATGGAAAATTGAAGTATGAATCTTTATTTATATCGCGAAGAAAAATAAATTTGGCTCATCTCTGTAACACAAAATCCAGTGATTATCATAAAATTACGACTCCACGCTATCAGAAATGCGGCCACTTGCGAATAAGGCGTACGTCATAGGCTTATTTACCATGAAGAATTTCTGTGAAAGATTATTAAAAACAGAACGAAATCCAATCACAGTTTCAATTATGCAATGACACCACACCCGCCCACACCCACCCACACCCACCCACACACCAACCACCCACACCCACCCACACACCAACCACCCACACCCACCCACACACCAACCAACCACACCCACCCACACACCAACCAACCACACCC
>JACJUY010004398.1:2628-50738 GCA_014220935.1 Platorchestia sp. MABIK
GTGTTGTATGACTAATTGCATTTGTTTAATAATGCTAGAGGAGCTGTACAAAACTACTGTACTTGTTATATAGACTTTTCTGCTTTTCTGTAAATTCAACCAACAAGGGAGAAGAAACCTGTGGATGAAGAGCTCCAAAAATAAGCTCCCAGGTCCAACGGTTTTCTTTGCAAGACCAGTAACTTTAAGAGGGATTGAAGCTCATCCCTCACCTCGAAGAAGAAGAACAATTTGTTTTCTCTTAACCATTGTGTCAGTTCACAGAATGTTATTCAACAGAGGAGTTTAAAAAATATTGTCTATGATCAAAGCAAATTATTTTATTTGCATTAGCTTACATTGGTAAACATTTAATTTGTGCACAAAAAGATTTTTAATGTCTAAATTACATGTCTTTTCTTGACTTGAATCAGCTTATTTTAAATTAGCACCAATACCTGTGGACCAATAGAAAAGTGAACAAGATTAGCCAAGAATAATTAGGTGATGGCTTTGCAGTTTTTTTCTAAATTTAACCTAAAAGTTACAATTCGATAAAAATCTACTTCGTCATAAATCACATCAAAGTTGTATTTCATGACAAAGGGTATTCTATGAAAATTTGTCTTCATCAAGGATCTTGGTATAGGTTTTGTATCTTGTAGGTTTCAGAGTTGAAATAAGTAGTTAGATAAAATAAAAATGAATCGGTGAATGAAATAAAACCTTACAAGATCAGCAGCATGTGGCTCAGTGATATGTCATAATTCAATTATTGGATAAACAAAATAAACCTAACTATTTACTTATTAACTTGAGTAAATGTTCTTGTGTAAAACTAGTACAAAACTAAATTTATCAACTTGAAACCAGTACAGAAATGATAAGATAGAGGTTATCAATTTAGGTCAATATTGATTTTAGGCCTTTCACGGAAATTAATAATTCCGTTCCAAAGAATCAGTAAAGGAACACATTTAAAAACGTTTTACATGAATGACATTCTGCTTGCTGATGCATTATTTTTGATTTATTCAACTTTGAAGTTATAAGAACGTCGTAAATAAATGTGAAGGAACGGACACATAAATATGCTGTAATACGGCATTAACGTAACGATTCGTGAGGTTAGGGTAAATTATGATAGGTTAGTTAAATAAACTAACCTAAAATAACATAAATCAAATGAAAAAGCTTACCTTAACTTGCCCAAACCGACGCTGTTGTTTTGGCGGCCAGAAGTAGGCGTGTCCCGCCAAAAAAGTGGGCTTCACCCAACAATGCGGCGACTAAGCAACCGACCGTACAATGTTATTCCTATCTGAACGTAATTATTGTTATATCTCAAAAATAACGCATCAGCGAGCAGAATGTCAATCTTGTAAAACGTTTTTAACTGTGTTCCTTTAGTGATTCTTTGGAATGGAATTATTAATTTCCGTGAAAGGCCTAAAATCAATATTGACCTCAATTTATTTAGGTAAGCATATGTCTTTATTACTTGTAGAGCATAACAGTAAATTGAAAAAAATTAAATCAATATTGAGTTTAATGTGCTCACTGAATTTGTAGATTTGGTTTCCCAAAATCGGAGATGAACATCTTTAAAAAGACGTTTCACATGAATGACATCTTGCTTGCTAATGCATAATTTTCAAAATACTACAAAAATTGCGTTCAGGTATGAATAACATTATATAGTCAGTTGCTTGGTCACCGCATTGTTAGAATGCGTCCACTTTTTTGGCAGGACACACCCACTTTCTTGGCAAGACATACCCACTTTCTTAGTGGGACACGCCCACTTTTTTGGCAAAGCATGCCCACTTTTTTGGTGGGACACGCGCACTTTTTTGGTGGGACACGCGCACTTTTTTGGTGGGACACGCCCATTTTTTTGATGGGACACGCCCATTT
Organism: Platorchestia sp. MABIK; assembly: GCA_014220935.1. Taxonomy (NCBI): domain Eukaryota; kingdom Metazoa; phylum Arthropoda; class Malacostraca; order Amphipoda; family Talitridae; genus Platorchestia; species Platorchestia sp. MABIK. The sequence goes on from JACJUY010004398.1 coordinate 4,525, forward strand.
TTTTGGCGGAACATGCTAATTTTTTTTGGCGGGACATGCCCATTTTTTTCGGTAGGATATGCCCATTTTTTGAGCGGAACATGCCCATTTTTTTTGAAGGGACATGCCCATTTTTGTGGCGGAAGAAAAACAGCAGCGGTTAGGGTAATTCAAGGTAAGCCATTTTAGGTTGATTTAGGTTAGTTTAGGTTAGTTTATTTAACCAGCCTAACGTTATCTAATATAACCTCACCCATTGTTACGTAGTACCGTATTACAGCAAATTTATGCGTCTTCTCCTTCATTTTTATGTACGACGTTTCTATTACTTCAAAATTGAAAAACTAGAAAATTATGCATCAGCAAGCAAAGTGTCATTTATGTAAAACTTTTTAAATGTACGCTTTTAGTGATTCTTAGGAGCAGAATTTTTAATTTCCGTGAGTGCATTAAACTCAATATAGAACAAAAATTATTTTGTCCTGATGAAGGTTTTCTTGGGTTTCACTATGATCCTTCTGAATAGAGAAATTATGAATTGCCTGAACTGTTTTATTTTGTTTAAAGAAGCATTTTTAGAGTAACGTAGTGCTTAATTAAAATATATATTCAACCTTATAATCATATTCTTTTTAATTAAGGATGGCTTGTACTATGACATATGTATATTGCTAAAGCTATGACTTGTTACAGAGGTGTCTTCTGATTTGGTGTTAATTCTGAGAAACAGTTTAAATTTATTATGGCTGACCCAAAGTATGCTGGCCTTCCAGGAATTGTAAGTAGATAATGTAGTTTTTAACTTAGTGTATTAAGAAATGTTTTGAATGTTTAATTTATATTTTGTCAACCGATTCATAAAATCTTTTTAAATGTCTATAGGAATTAGCACTCCTAGGAAGAATATGTGAGGTCCTGAGCTGAAGGTTGGATAGGCCTTCCTTGTGTAGAAATAAAATAGGTTTTTTGTTTTATTACAGACCATCTGCTTTTTGGTTTACTGATATCCAGTTGTTCAGCACCTATGATTTTCTTCTTCAACTTTTATCTTTTTTTATGAATTTATTTATTAACCTGCTGTTTTTATGTATCTTGTGCATAGATTGTGTGTTCCTTAACTCCATCTTGAATAGTGCCTTCATCCTTTCTCTATTAGAACTTTTTTGTTGTGGTAAGACAGGCTGAAAAGAATTTATAATCAATCAATCTTAATAAAATATTAATGTCTCACTTTCTTTCAAATATGTACAGTCAAGCATGAATTGATAACACTCTTATGCAGAACTATGCAATGTACATACTTTTTTTAAAGTCTCTAAACTACTTTTCATGTCTTTCAAAGCTTACTTGAAATGCAAGTGATGTAATAGTTGGCATCTGATCATTTGTGTTATTTTTACAGTCAGTTTTGGGACTGACATTGCTAGAGTTTTGCAATGAACTTATTTTTGATAAGTTTGGCAGTGAAATTTTAACATCGCTTTTGAATTTGCATTGTATTTTTACTTAAAATTTTGAAAGCTACATTCATAGTTTGGGGAAAAAAACATGAAAGTTTTTTTGGCTACTTTTTTGTAAATGTTAATGTCAAAATAATGTTACTTCCAGGTATATGACCAGCCAGATGTTTATGAGACAAGTGATCTCCCAGAAAGTGATCAACATGAGTTTGTTGATGCCCTGGAGGCCAGTGATGCAGTTGATGTTCTGCACATCTCTCCCAAAGATGCGCATGGCAAGTTCAAGGACAAGATTCTTGACTCCACGTGTGTCGATTTCTCCGATAGAATCTCAACCAAGTCAAAAACAGGATATCGAGCAAGGTGAAATGTTGTTGATTTTTGGACACAAACATTATTCATTTTACTATGATCTACTAAGTTTTTTTATCTTAGTCCTGTTACACTCAAGGGAAACAATTTGTAAATTAAATTGTTCATTGTGTGGAAAAAGCTTTTTACCAGTTTCCTTGCTCTGAAAGTATTGTCATAAAATATGCCAAATTTGTATAATTCAGATATATTTTGACTCATGAGAAAATTTAATTTATTGAGGTAAAACAGTCTGCACTGTTTACAATGTTTACTCTGGCAGTACAGCATCCATTAATATTGAACAGTGCATCAGAAAGACTTATTTTATATTATGAGCATGTAATTGGTTGCTGCATCTAATAGTAATTAAGTTACCTTCATGATCTTTTCATTAGTGTGCTGTAATTTGTGATTTATATTAAATTTTTGAGAGCTTTTCAAAATTGTTAAAGATAAGGATTTGGTAATGTAAATCTCCATGTTATTCTTTAAGTCTGCAGATGAATAACTGCCTGTTGCTCTGAGTGTGAAAGCTGTCTTAAAATTTTAATTCATGCATTATCACTGGAGAGTAGACATCATTTTTATAAATTCATCTTAAACTCAGTATTTTCACCTTGGAAGTAATGTTGATTTGATTTTTTGCTCACAAATTTTAGGCGCATAGAGTGGGACACTGCTGGCAAGGAAGAAGAGGAGGATGAAACGATCGTGCAGCGTTACAACCGTCTCATGTGTGAGGTGACGGGGCTTCAAGAAGACTTGCTCCAGTTTAAGGAAAAGGTGCTGTATTTATGTAGCTGATTTGTTTACATAAAGTGTCCCAGGATGCCCGTTGTCTCTAGATTGTACATTGCAGGCAACATCGCGCTTGCATGGAGCTCAAAAGTTAGCTATGATGTTTATTTTTAAGTGTAGGTAGTACAAATGCTTCACTATTTAGCATGTTCATAGTTGATAGCTAAACCTCTTCTTCAAAAGTGCTGACTGTAAGTCATATCAGGTAATGAAATGTATTGACTTATCCCTCTCACTTTAGTAGCTTTTTCTTGATGAAAAGTAAACTACCTTAGGAAATGAAACAGAAGTGTTCTCAGTTAGGTATATTCTTTGTCTAAATTAACTTGTGCTCTGCCCATCATCATAAATATACTATTTTTTGAGTAAATGGAAGAAGAAATATACATAGCATAGAAGAGGAGTTAAAGAAAGTTAGTGAGACAGTGACTAAATGTGATTGTGATGGGTGTCATAGGATTTGTTGGTGGAATTGATTACATGAAAAATAAAACTTGTAAGTGGCATCTCTCTCGTTGGGTGGAAGTGATCACAATGAGTAGAAACTAGTGTATCAGTAGCATCCCTCTCACAAAGTAGAAATGAATGCTATGAAAAGAAACTAGTGTATCAGTGGCATGACTCTCATGGAGGAGAATTAATTTTATTAGTAAAAAGCAAGTGTCAATAGGCCTATGATACTTCTGTGCACATCCTTCATCAAATTATGATTCAAGGATATTTTTTGTCCTGCAAGTAATTTAGTTTAAATTTGAAATTTTACCATCATCCATTTCTATCTCTTTGCCATTTTGTGGTGATGCTACTTAAATTTTTTCATAAGCCTCACATTATTCTGAGTTCAAATATGATGCAAGTTTCATGGTTTCAACTCTAAAATGACAGCTGTGCTCAGGGTTGGCATTAGAATCTCAGTAAAAAAAATTCAAATCAGCCTAATAATTTTTAGTGGGAGCACTAGCTATTTTTCTTCATGGAATTTTTTTTAATGCTCCTGCTTACATAGAACTGGCCAGTGTGTCTGACACGTGATATTGAATCAGGGCACGGAAGAGATACCGTTCGGTGGCAGCAAGGAGGGCGAGACGGTGTCAGCGGTGCAGCTGGAGCGGCAGGTGGAGGAGCTGCAGACGCAGCTGCTGGGGCTGCAGCTGGAGAAGCAGCTGGGCTGTGATGTGGTAGAGAGCATCGCAAACCCGCACCTCACTTCACACAAGCGCCTCACTGCTCTCATTGAGGCTTTTGCTCATGTCAAGGTGACAGTCTGATGAAGGGAAGAGGTACTCTTTTAGGGAGAGTAATGCCTTGTTGGGAAGGGACTTATTTTTTTTAATTTGCTTTTTTGGAAGGTGACGTTTGTACTGGAAGAGTAAGATTCATTCTGGGAAGTATTATGCTGGAAAAATATGGTTGTACTGGGAAATGATGTTATGCTGGAAAAATAAGCTTGTACTGGGAAATGATGTTATGCTGGAAAAATAAGTTTATTCTGTGAAATAAAGTCATGCTGGCAAATCCCCTTAGGAGGGATAAAATAACCAATAGATTTATGTCAGTTAGATTAACCTATCCTATGCTAAGGGGACTGGCACCTGTAGGAAGGATACTGTTAGATTACCTCAGCTGTAGATAGGCTGGCTTTGCGACTTTTATATTTTGTGCCTGCTTCGTCGTTCAGTTTTCATGTCTTCTTTGCTATCGTTTGTTTATCTTTTCTTCTACCTTCAGGAGGATAAAACTATTGTTTCTATGGGACTTAGCACTCCCAGGAGGAATATGTAAAGCCTTGAGCTAAAGGTTAGGTAGGCCTTCCTTGTGTTGAAATGAAATTAGTGTTTGTTTTGCCATGGACCATCTTTTTTCAGTTCACTGCTGTCTTGTTTTTCAGCACCTACTGCTTTCTTTTATCTTGTTTCATAAACTTCTTTCCCAATTTGCTGTTTCTATACCCCTCGTGCATAGATTCTGCATTCCCCTTAACTCCAAACTAAATGGTGGTTTCCTCCGCCCTCTTTGAAACGGTTTTGTTGCGGTTAGCGTGGCTCAAACTAATGTTTAATCTAATTTTTTCTCCTTCTTCGTTTTTCTTCTTTTTTCTTCTTTTTTTATCCTACCTTGATGTTTTTGTTTGACGTTAATGGTAGATTTTTTTTTTGTATGCTGTTTCTATAACTTAGCTGACTTTTACCATGAAATGGTTGCTTTTCATTCTAGCTTTCTCATTAACAATAAAAATCACAATCATGATTTTTCTCTTGAAAAGTTTTTACGTTCCATTGAAAATCCGCTGCTTGTTTTGCGTAAGACATAACAGGACAAAATTAAGGAGGGATTTGCCCCAGCTGTCATCACAGACAAATTTTGTGGTGTAAGCACAAATTTACTACACAGAAGAAGTGTTTTTTATATTAATAAACAGTTATATACGTCCTTTTATGAGTATTTATGTGCGCAAAGGAAAAATGTATTGCTTTATGTCAAGTTCTGTTTTGCCCTACAAAAGATAATTGGTAAAATGAATTCACCAAGACATTCTTTATGTTCCTTATTGAGGCTTTGCTATTTTACCTACTGGGTAAGCTACAAAACCCATACTGTGGCATCAAGGAGCAGTAACTCTGTAGTGAATAAAATTTTACTCATGTCGTGCTTGTTATTGGTGTACAGTGACAGTGTCATATCACTTCAAGATCTTGTTTTTGTTGCAAATCCTGGGGAAGTTTTCTAAGCATAAACAGAAACTTGACAAAATGAAAATTATTTTTGTTTCTTCAGTAATGTTAAATAACTTGTACATTGCTATTCTGTTGTTTTTGAGTGAACATTATAAATTTCTTCTTAATTCAAGTATGAGAAAAATGCTGTAAGCTTGCATAAAATGCGCTACTGGTTTTAATTCCGCACAGCTGAAGAATGGGATTACTTCTGTAATTTTATGACCCCTCAGGGGGATACAACTATTGGATCTATGGGAATTAGCGCTCCCAGGGGGAAATGTGAGGGCCTGAGCTGAAAGGTAGGCCTTCTTTTTATTGAATAAAATGTTTTTTTTGTTAGGTAAAGGACCACCTTTTTGGTTCACTGCAGTCCTGTTGCACATGCTACTTTCTTCTTCAACTTTTATCTTGTTCCATGAATTTCTTTCTCAACTTACTGTTTCGATACCCCTTCTGCGTAGATTCCGCATTCCCTCGTCTCCATACTAAATGGCGCCTTCCTCAATTCCTCTCTTTGATACGCTAATTTTTTGTAGCAGTTAGGGAGGCTTAAACTGACCTATAATCTAATCTATTCTAATCTGTCATTTTATGAATGAAGGGCTCTAACCAATGACAAAAAATGATCCAAGTTTAATCAAGATTAGTTCCATGAATGTAAGTTAAGTTTTATGCTTAGTATTTTAAAATAGGAAAAATCGCCTTTTTCATTTAGAATGGTATTTAAGAGTGGGGAAGAAATTCGTCTGAATCGGTTTTAGGGTAGGTTTATTCTGAAGTGATTTTCTTTAACTGCTGGCAGTGTATATACACCCTGTCAAAAATGGCTGTGTTTTTGTAAATCAGAGCAGCGATTTATTAAAAAAACGGTTTTCAATTAAAATTTGACATGCGTGTGTTTCTATATTTCTTCAATTTTTCATTTCTTTCATAATAACTGCAAAACGCGTCTAAGTCACGGTAGAGGAAACAAGGTGGAATCCTTTCAATGGAGGAAAAAATACCTCCTCTTGTTCGGCTAGTCAATAGAGGGGCTTTATTTCAAACAAACTTTATGATGTCACGATTGCGACATGTTGCTAGGCTAATAGTAATGCCATATTTGGGCTAGCAGTGTTGCCAGATACAATATGAGCTTTGCTATTGGATCGTTGCCATGACGTCAGCATTGCCACACGGTCAAATAGAAAAATGACTGGTTTGACCCCTCCTTGTTTCTTCTACTGTGGTCAAAGTAGCTTAAAAGGACAAAAGCAATTTAAAAAGAACAAAATTTGGTCATAATCAAATGTTTAGGTACCCAGTTCACAGGAGAGCAGTGACAACAGACAAACATAGTAAATAAGTAAGTAAGGAAGTAATAAACTGTGTTGTAAAAGAGGATAGTCCCTGCACTGGGGAGTTAGGGCGTTTTTTCAATGGGATTTATGTTGTACAGGACAAGGCCTCTAGCACAACGAGCAGCAAGCAGGGCGCTGCAAAAGACGCGGGCAAGAGGCAGGCTCCAAGTGACATCACGTACCAGCTCTTCTACTCCCCTGAAGTGTCCAAGTTCAGCCAGCTCGGGCCTGCTCTCCAGCTTGAGAAAAGAATTGACCGCCTCGAGAAGCTGCTTGGCAGTGACCAGGACAAGATGGTCAGTTCTTCGTGGGCCATCTTGTGTTGCTTCCTAAATTTTTGTACTTCACAGATTTTAAAATTTTTGTAAAATTGTTGATCCTTCCTGCTATGATGAATTCTGAAAAAAATGTACCGAAACGTTTCGATGTACGTATATCATCATCAGGATTGATCACTTCCGAAAGTATTTTCATCTCATCTCTCAAACAATGAAACCACTGTATAAAAAAGTTAGGTACTTTTAGCCTTTGTGTCTGGAGTAGTCAGGACAGTAAACATGAAATGAATATGCAAGATAGAATATGAATTACTGTTACTTCAACCTCTCAGGGGGCTACAACTATTGTATCTATGGGAATAAGCACTCCCTGGGTAAACATATAATGTCCTGAGCTGAGAGTTGGGTAGGCATTCTTCTTGTTGAAATTAAATGTTTTTCATTTTATTAATGACCATAGGATGCTCCCAGCAGAGAAATATGAGGTCCCGATCAAAAGGTTAGGTAGGCTTTCGTGCTCCTTTTTTAGCATCTACTACTTTCTTTTCAACTTTTATCTTCTTTCATAGACTTTTTTCACATTTAATTTTTTCTAGGTGCAGGAGATCTTGTGTGGGAATATATCAGTTTCCTTACTGCCATACCAAATGGTGTTTTTCTCCTTCCTTTCTTCCCTCCTTCGGAACACCTTAATTATGGAAAGAGAGGCCTAGACATACGCAAATAATTTAATCTGCACCGCAGTATCATTTCATTCAGAGGGGATATTTATTGATAACATCTGTCACCTCATAGGGGTCAATTATAGGATGTTGATTGGAATATTGGGCCCCCTCAGGGGGGTACAACTATTGTATCTATGGGAATTAGCACTCCCAGGGGGAAATGTGAGGACCCGAACTAAGAGTTAGGTAGGCCTTATTTTTGTTGAAATAAAATGTTTCTGTTGTTATGTTAAGAACCACCTTTTTTCAGTTCACTGCTGTCCTGTTTTTCAGCACCTCTGACTTTCTTCTTTAACTTTTATCTTGTTTCATGAACTTCTTTCTCAACTTACTGTTTCGATGCCCCTTCTGCATAGATTCCTCATTCTCTTATCTCCATACTAAATGGTGCCTTCCTCCTTCCTCTCTTCGATCCGCTTTTTTTGTAGCGGTTAGGGAGGCTTGAACTCACTTATAATCTAATCTAATCTTGGAATATTGGGCTCACAGAGCCGGCTGTGGTCGTGGACGCGCGAGGGCAGCGTGCTGGGGGCCGTGACGGCGCTCGGCCAGCGGCTGGCGCTGCTGGAGCCCGCGCAGCTGGACCACATCGAGGGCAGGCTGCACGCCGTCCACACCAAGATGAACGCCATCGCTGAGAAGGCCGAGCAGTCGCCTGAGAAGGAAACTAAGGTTACTTCTGTCACGGGGAACTTGTTTGGTCATGGATGAGTTACAGTTGGGAGGGGAAAAGGAATTGGGTTTATTTGGGGACGCTAAAAATAAGTTGCTCTTTGCAACGCTGAGCAGTTGCCTGAGAAGGAAACTAAGGTTACTTTTGTCACAGGGAATTTTTTTGGTCATGAATGAATTACTGTGGAGATGGGAACAGGAATTGGATTCATTTGTTGGTGACGCCAAAAATGGAGCTCCTTTCTTTGAGTTACTCTTTTACAATGCTGAACAGTCACCTGAGACGGAAACAAAGATTACTTTTGTCATAGGGAATCCAGACTAGTTGGGTCATGGATGAATTACTGTGGAGGGAGGAACAAAAATTGGGTTTACTTAAAGGCGCTAAAATAAATTTTGCTCTGTTTGAGTTACCCTTTGCAACGCTGAGCAGTCACCGGAAAAAAAATATTGGTCAGTTTTGTTAAGGTTAGTTTGAAATGGTCAGATCTGAATCGCACATTCCTTGAGCTTTTTAATTTAGGTGAAGTTTACTTGTAGAAATTTTATCTACATTACTTCATCGAGAGATCATGAATACTCTTAGTTAAATGTCTACATAATTATCAAACCAAATGTATGGTGAAATATACTGATGTGTTAGACCAGTATTTTGCCACATTGGATGTTACCTCATCTTATGCCTTTGGTGTAGAAGTGAACAAAATGTACATTGGCGCTTTACATGTACCTCAGGAGATCAACCTTTCCTGAAAAGAAGTGACAGAGCGTTAGGGAATGCATTTGAAAATGAAATTACCAGGATGAGAGTATATACCTAAAGAGTTGAACTTAATAGTTCAGCATTTTTGTGAAGCAGCCTTGGCTTGGCAAAGTCAAGCTTATCTGAGATTTTGGATGGTTACACACTTGGTTCTCTGATGACTACACCACGGAGAGGCTTCCGTCTTGAACGTGTCTGTGCAACCGACCTCAGCACCAGTGTGATCGTGCTTGATTCTTTGTTCTTGTATCGCATTTTGTCAGTATGCTTTGTCAAGGGTTGCGCTCTGTGCCAACAAACATCCAAGCTTTTCTCTCAAGTGGTGATGCTTGAACTTGAGCTTCAATGAGTTCCTGTGTGATTATTGCTTGCGTCTGGGTTTTTTAATGTTGGACAAATTGGTAGCAGTTATAGATTTCACTCTCTGGCACACGTGCGGATAACTCCAATTGTTATGCATTTAGTTATGCATTCTGGTCGCACACGGCTAAGTGGTCGGAACACGAGAAATTTAGACATAACTGATGTTTGAATAACAGATAAAAAGGTTGAAATAAAATAATAGGAATGGTGATGATTATTATGTACATGATTTTGGTGTCATGTAACTTTTAAATTTATTTCAAGCACCACTTATGATTAGTTAAAATTAATACTCATGAGATATAAGACGTAGAGATGTTTTTCAAATCAAAGGGGAGATTGTTTCGTACACAATACGTAACCGTTTTACCTGGCCCTTTCTATCATAATATGTTGTCTTAACATAGCAAGCATTTGGTCGGTTTATTTTTCCTTGCAGTGTTTTGGTCCAACATGATTAGTGAGAGCGTTTACCAATACTGAGGTAATCATGTTTGCATTAACACATTTATAGCCAAAAATGTTGATTCAAATGTACACCAACGTCCTTAGTATCACTAAAGACTCTATTACAATGTCAAGAAAGATCAAAAAATAGCTTGGGTGCAGAATGACCAAGGAATTGACGTCAATGTGGAACAGCTGGCAGCATATTTTCTTCTGAGCCGACTTGGCTACGCTATGTGCAACAGCATGTACAGCAGCCAAGTCAATTTCAAAGAACTTTGCTCTACCAGTCCGATGACGTGAATATTTAAAAGTTTTGGCCTGTAGATGGTTCGAGTGAGAGCGTAGTAACGCTGGCTGTGGTGCAGGTGCAAGAGCTGTACGAGCTGATGCAGAAGTGTGACGTGATGTGCTGCGCCTTGCCGGAGGTGGTCGACCGGCTCGTTGCTCTCCAAGGGCTGCACAATGAAGGTGCGTTCTGGGGACTGTACAGGTGCTCTATTGCTAGTCTGCACAGGACGCTTTTGACTTTGGGTAGCTTTCAGGTTGTGGGTTTTATAGTTATGGACGAACTGAACCTCAATTTAATATTAATGTCTGTCTAACCCGTACGTTATATTTATATTGTTGCCTTATTGCTGTCCACACTTTGTTTTCAGTCACACCATCAAATGTAACACCATTCAGTTAACCCAACATCCTGGTTTTAGACTTGGGGAAAGTTCAACACTTTTTTTTAGGAATACCATCAATCAAAATTCAATTTCATTGTCCTCATTTCAGATAATTCAAGGGTTTACTAACACTCACTGGGAAAAAATTGCCTTCGTCTTGGTTCAAGTTCTGATGATATTCCCTCAAGCTGTTATGTGGATACGATTTTCTGCAAATATCCATTTTTTATTCCATGTGCAAATTTTTAATAGAACAGTTTTCAATTTGTATGTTAAATTATTATTAAATTATTATTATAAAACGTATGTTGAGTTATATTATATTTTTCTTGCTGTGGCGCAACCTGTGTTGCCGTGCTGGAAGTGAGGGCCTGAGCTGAGAGTTAGGTAGGCCTTCTTTGTTGAAATAAAATACTTTTTGTTATGTTATGGACCACCTTTTTTCGGTTCACTGCTGTCCTGTTTTTCAGCATCTACTTTCTTTTCAACTTTTATCTTGTTTCATAAACTTCTTTCTCAACTTACTGTTTCTATGCACTTTGTGTATAGATTCAACGTTCTCTTATCTCCGTACTAAATGGTCCCTTCCTCCTTCCTCTTTTTCGAAACGCTTTTTTTGCGGTTAGGGAGGCCTAAACTAACATCTAATCTAATCTGTTTACTGGAAAGTTGACGCTTGCATGTCATTCCAGCGTCGCAGTTCCGCCGCACCCTACAGCAGCTGGACGTGTCGCAGACGCAGCTCAGCTCTAGCGTGGAGAACAACGAGCAGCTGCTCAACTCCGTCAATGAAAAGTTTGCTGAGAACTTGGCCCTCATCAACGCCAATATTGCCAGCCTGGATGCCAGGATTCAAGCTCTGGACAAGAAAAGCAAGAAGTGAATGGAGTGTTGATCTGTAGTGGGACGTATTGGCATCTATCCTCTTTACAGCAGTGCACCGAGCTGGTGAATGTATTCCATTCATTTACCGAGTTTTTCACTGCGTTCTGCGCCATTTGTGATAGCTTAACCTCATCTGGGGTTGCCTGCTTGTTCTTGATTGTGCACTGTAAGGGCCTCTCTTATAAGGTCAGCGTAGCCAGGCCTGCTACTGTGAAATCCAACTAATATGGTCTTGTGTTTCGTTGGCGAACTACCTTCCTCGGACGCGTTTGTTGCTTTTTTTAGTATAATTTTGGTATTTGGTGGACTGTAAGTCTCAACACCTTGAATCACTTTAATAAGTTTGAATTGACTTCCAATTTTTTGCTCACTCACATGACGCAAAAATATTTCAAAATGTTTCTTTCCTATGGAATTGCAATCATTGTTTGCTTGGTTATTTTATTCTATCTGTTTTAAAACGAGAAGTGGTCTTGAAAATTACGCGAGGTGTCGCTTTTTCTCTTTGATTTAAAGGCTCTATATTTTTCAATCGTTTTAAACTTGAAAGTCAACGCGCGCGCTGTGCACATGTATGTATATCTTACAATTTAACCACTAATATCTAACCCTTACTTTCAAATTTGCAGTCACCGCCGTTGCTGGCTGAACGACGTTTGAAAAGATTTTCACTCACCTCAAGCATGTGTGTTGTTGCCAGCAAGAGACGAAAAATAAACTCAAAATTAAAAGTCCACATTAAGGTACCAACAGAAATATGTTACGGCGTTTCGTGTAAGGAATATAGAGAAGCCGTCAGAAAATACTCTCACTTGTGTCTATGGGGTTTGATATCCTATGTTGTATTGAATTTGTTTATAGGTGACTATTTTGTTTGTGTTTGAGTTATTAAATTATTCGCTGAACGTGTTTTATCGAGTATTGTTTTTATTAATTTTAACTAGTGGTTCCATCCATAGAGAGATGTTTTGACCCAAAATTGTAATCTGTGGTCGGTGATTGTGGGGCAGTTGCTTTGCAGCTTTCCTGGTCTCAACCGTCTTGCTTTTGTTCTTTATACGTTGTAAAAATTAGGATTTAACCCTTCGCTTTTAAATTTTTTCTCATATTTCCGTAATTACAACCTCCACATTTCAGTAGACTGACTCTGGCCTCAGATTGTCAAGGCCATCAGGACGTGGAAGAAACTGGTACTCGACAGTGAACTCCAAAAAACACATTGGAGTACAAGTTCGAGAAACAAACAAAATATATGTGAATTATTTATGGGGAAAAAATTTGAATTCCACCAGGAGAGAATAGGTTGTTTTGAATTGATAAAACAGCATCATGAGTGATTGTTTTGCAGGATCATGCTCAAAATATAACTGAGGAAATGCAGGAGAGCATCTGTCAATTGTCAAAGAAATCGTAAATTCTCGCGAGGACAAGATATGGAATTTTTTTCAAAAACATCTTGGCTTGTAATTAATAATGGAACGTACACAGTTGTTTTTTGGTTGGTTGGTTGATTGGTTGGTGATATGAGTTAACCAGAACACAAACTCAAAAATATTTTAATCGTTGGTACCATCAGGATAGATATATTTGTTTGTCGTCCAAATCTGAAAGATTTATTTAAAGGAAATATCTAATCCCTTCGTTTTTGACGGGCCGTGTACACTAGTTCTGAAATAAACGGACAGCGATGCCTGCTACAGGCCCCTCAGGAAGAAAAGGGTAGGAAATAGGTCTAGGTTAGTTAGGTTTGTCTATCTCCTGTCAAGGGGACTGGCACCTACTGAGGAATACTGTCAGGATGCCTCAGCTATGGAGAGGCGTTCGGGTCTTATTTTTATCTTCCCACCTTTCCCTCTTTCTGTCTTCATGCACCTTCGCTATCTTTTCTGTTTTTTTTTTCTCTTGCATGATTTGTCATTTTTACGTGCAGGGTATCCTGTGTGGGAACACCTTACTCGTAGATTCCCTTTTTCTACACTCGATACATTATGGTCGCTTCTCATCTCTCTTGAGATCGCCTCAGGTGTAGCCATGGAGTTTTTAACCGATACATCGATAATTCCTGCCCTATGTACTGTGTGGGACTGAGCTACATTACTGTCGGTAATTTATTTTCACCAATGAATAATTCTATTTTATATTTATTAACTGTCATCATATCAGTTGCACAGGTTTCTATAATTTAATAAGTAGCCGCTGTAGGTGTTACTTTGGAGATGTTTTTCGGACCTCTAACTGTCTTCAGCTTATGTCTGTTTTCATAGCCTTTCTTCTTAACTTACTGTTTCCATGCGCAAGGGATCTTGTGTGGGAACACACCTTATGCATAGATTCCGCATACCCTTAACTCCATCATACAAAACGGTGCCTTCATCCTTCTCTTTGAAACGCCTTTCTTGCGGTTAAGGAGCCTAAAAACAACTTATATAACTTATTAACTGACATCGTTGCTCTCCCACGCTCAACGGCGCGTCACCAAGGTTTCTTTAGCTGCTGCTCCACTGTTGTGATCACTTGAATTCAGTAACACTTTCGTGTAATTTGTTTTAATTTATCTTTTATATAAGGTGCAATCAAATACACTTGAACAACATTATTTATTTACGTATTTATTATCACACAGGCAAACTACGATCAACTATACACACGGAAAACTTGCATGCGACAACAACTGCCTCCAAATTGTAACAAGGTGAATTAATATTCTACTGTCGAGCGTCCTAACTCGACACACTAACTGGACCAACACGGGCAGGTGTACTTGCTAAATGCTGAGTCGTAACGTAGACACTACAGAGTTGTTACTTCCAGCTGCTGTTACTGTTTCGCGAGGTGCGGAGGCGAGGGGGCTACGGGGTCACTGCTCTGCGGAGCTAGTGTTGTTTCATGCTAAAATTAACAGAAATGTCAGTCTTCGAGTGCGCGTCTGACCGAAACAAGCCCGTGGTTATCAGTCGTTGTCTCAGTCGCGCGACGCATTTACGAAGCAGTTGAAAAAACCTCTTATTTTTCAGTTGCTTGTCTTTTTCTATGATGAAATGAGCATCTTTACCTCGCGAGTTTAATGATTTATTTTTCATCGTTATGATCATATAAAAAATCTGCGCTAGCTATGGAGACAATGGAATTGGTGATGGTGTAGTGATCTTGATCATTTACTTCTGTAGCCGAAAAAACAGGCTTTCTGATGCTCGTATACACCGGGCTGTGCACTGAGGTTAAGGATACTTATGGAACATTCTTTTCTGGCGAAAACACTTCAGCTTATGAACGAAGCATTAAGTTCAAATCATTTTCCTCCAACTCATATGAAGAACGACCTTTCACGATGATGCTTAGTTCGCGCGTTTGGTTTTATCGTGAAATGTTGCAAATATTGGGTGGTTATCGTTATCATTCTCAGCTTGGTAGCCCGGCTACGCGAGAGCATGCTAGAGGACATTCTATAGATGGTGGTCATGTCCAAGTTCAGTTAAATAAAGCGTGAAATACTCGTAGACTATAGTAATTTTTACTACGTTATGATCACGCAAATGACAAGTGTCGTGTTCGACATATTTCGCACAAAACACTGACGTATCTTCTAACGAATACTGATGAAAAACATGAGAAGTTCAGTGAACTTGCAGTGTATGTTTGTTAGTGCTTTCCTGTGAATATAAATCTTTATGCAAACTAGCTAAAGTTTGAAATATCGGGTTAGTCAATGGTAAACTGTAGTTTCACTTCGACCATATAAGTTAAAAAACATTATTTAATTCATGATACGTAATTGCGTTGGTATCAATTAAAACTTTCTTATCCAAAACGCTCCATCAATACTTACGTCTAATGAGCATGGCCATCCAGGCATCTATGTTAGAAGAACACTGGCACTTTGTCGAGTTGTTGACCATTTTTGGACGTAACTGTACGCCTATTTCATAATAATAGGACGATTTCATGGAGCTTCTATACTGCTTTATCACGTCAGTCAAAAATACTACTGTTCGTTGAAAGTGGTTCTTGGGAAATAGCAGCCAATGCGTGAAAATCAGAGAATGGTTCACTAGAACTATTGCCCCACATCGCAAAAAAGGCTAACACAAGCAATACGAGCGAACGTGTATGTTTTTCTCCGTCCTGCCCTTTGTCCCACTATTTGTTTTTCTCTGCCCATAAAACTCTCTTGAGTTTCATTTTATTATCGACGCCCAACAGAAGGGAGTGTGAGAATTTCATGTAGAAGTTATTATGAGCAGTGCGGGAAACTGTGCGCATTTGAAAATGAAAAAGAAATGTGTCACTCCAACTGTTCTTCCGCATACGTGACTCTGAGACGTACGATAATGCACTAAAAATGTACAGGATTCACAACTAAGCGGACAATTAGCAAAATCTTGATCGAATACTTCGCCGTATAGCCATAGATTCCATTAACTTTTTTTTACTTTCGGTTAAACCCTTTCTTGGAATTAACGTCAGTATGAATTCGCCTACGAAAATTGTTTCGAAAAAAGGGTGTGTCAAGGTAGAGATCCAATTCTCCCCCAGATCACCAGCCAGTGAAGACATTGTAGGATGAGAGCATGAAATTTGGAGGTGCGTAGGATACGAGAAAAAAAGAAAGATTAGGGGAAGTCAGGGAATCAGAAGCTGCTTTTTTAAGACCCATTGAGCATATATCGTTGGTGGCCCGCATCATTCACGCAAGTCGAGTTGTGTTGACTGACGAGGGCAGGTTGCTTGGCAAAATTACGGACCATCTTTGTCGATATCAGCACAATTTCGAACAGCCGGTCAGTCAGGTGCCTGGTGGTAATTAAAAATACATTAACAAAAATACCTTTATGCAATAAGCACTGAGCGTGTAATCAGAATTGTCACACTTGAAAGATCCATATCTTAGCCAAAAATTTGTAAACAAATTTTCGAATATCATAACAGTATTTCTTTGTTTTAGGCGACCCCGGTGGAAAAGCGACCTCAAACAATAATAATCTGTTGAATAAAAATGCACAAGGCATCATTCTATGTGTTTATAAAATAGAAGCCGTTTATCTAAAACGTGATTCCTCTCTTTGCTCATTACTTCATTTTGCGATTACTTTATTTTGCTCACAGGAAAAAACACAAGGGAAGCAGATACCTTAGCGTTTTATAAAAGAGGCCTTATTGCGTTGAATAAAAGTAAAAAATATATTCAGGATACTTATCGGTTAAATAGTGTAGCGATCAGAATGGTACAAAAATAACTTCGTAGGAAACAAGGGGAAACAGGTTGCTATCCTAGAAAGTGTAGAAGCAAAACATTCTTGATGAGAAAAATCGGCATTCTGTGTGCCGGCTTGTGGAGGTTGTCGACGAAAGAGGCAGCGAGTTTAAAATGATTTTTTTCCGAGGACTTGTGTGTCGTAAGCTGATGAAAATATGTTAAGCATTTTCAGGTTCTCCAGGAAGACAATTAGGCCTAAAATCTTATAAAACGTTCTTGGTTTATCTGGTAATGTTTAGATTAGACTGTGGTATGGGTCACACGAGTCGAGTCTCCCTCTACGACAGCAGTGGGAAAGTTGAGGCGTGGCGACATCCTCATGATGCTATCCATCAAATTGAGATCCTCCTCACCGAGCAGGCGCTTGGGTGTGTGCTTTGTGTTTTTTTTTGTTGAATTAGACTTGAATTTGCGATTTTATGTCGAAACAAAATGTCAGAGAACTTTTCACAAGTGTTTTAGGATCAAATTTCTTTGTTAATGGAATTTTATCCTTTTGTTGAGCAGGGATATTTTAGAGCGACGTTGCTCGCATCCACAGGGCAAAAATGATGAAAATTTGGTATTTGGGATCATGCGGGATCATTTAAGCACGGGGATTGGCGACCTCAATCTCCAGATCTGAACATCACTGACAATTTTCGAATGAACTTGAGAGGAACGTGTGTGCCTCATTACTACTTCCTTCAACAATGAGCTTATCGGAAAAAATAATACTGACTTAATTTGTGCGAAGGATTATCAAAACTCGATCTTAAGTAAAGGAGAGCTAAATTTCAGAATAAATAGCAGGTAGAATGAAAGCTGCAATTAAATTTTAAGGTGAACCAATTGGTAATTAATAACTTCTAGAGCTAGGCGACTTGAATTAGGGCAAACAAGTGTAAGGCGTACGTGCATGTATAGCAGCGTATGAGTCATTCCTGGGGATGAATAAGAGCACTCTAGATCTATGTTGTGCTCACATTAATCAACTCGATTACGTTACTTCATTAGATCTTCACACCTTCGTTTTTAATTTAGTACTCGCAGATAGGATGCAATCATTGAAGGCCTCTCTAGGCTGCTGACGACTTGCGTACAGTTGAGGCTAATTTGGACGCCATAAAGTAAGCGCTCGCCCGGCGTGCTGACTGATTTGTGCTCGTTGTGAGAGGTTCCCTAAACTCAGATCATGCACCGATGGTTATTAGGAGCTCATAAACTACTCTCCAGAAATAAGAAAGAACTGAAAATCAACATCATACCCTCTTCAACAAAGCGGTGACTCACAATTTCAAAATTTCTTTTAACGTCTTAACTCAAGTGATGAACGAAGTTTAGACAATCTTCTAAGAAATTACCATGATGAAACACTCATGAAATTTCGGTGTTTAATATTTCAGCGTAAAATTATTTAGATTTATTTTTTACCCTCGCGTCGGAAATTATGTACTGCATCGATATTCAATTTATTTACTGAAAATTGTTCAAGTCAATGTATTTTAGCCATGCTTAGGCGTTGTGTAGGCTTGCACAAGAAATTTAATGTATTTTTTTTTAAATGTAAGCATTTAGTCGAAATTCATGCACCACTCGTCAAACCTTCCCTAAACTGTCGATGGTGAGTCCATACTGGCGAGTCCATAAGGCCTCTGAACCAACCTCTGCGAGGATGAAGGGTAACAGCCTTGCTGATGTAAGTGAGAGCGTCAAAGATAAACATTGATTATTAGGAAAATTATTGGGCACAATTTACTTGCCTATATTAATTGAGACTACCACTAACCTGCGTTTCAGGCATTTTCCTGCCCGTGAAATTGACGTTTGGAGTGCTCAATTTCAGCAGAAACATGTTCAGGAAGCAGCTACAGTTAGAAATCCACCGGAATTCAAAAAATAACCGAAGTCGAGGAAAAAATCGAAGTTCAGAAAACCGTTGGAATTTGAAAAGCCCCCAGAGTATCCGAACTCGTCGATGCGTCCGTGTGAGCGGTTCTGCTTCATTTGTGGCGAGCACCAGCGGCCCTTCCGCGTCCAACCTTACGAAAAGCGATCATATGTTGAAGTTTGCGCTACTTCCGATCACAACCTAGTCGAGAGCAACTGAATAGAAAAGATTATTAAACAGCGATGCCCTCAAAGAAATGCTGGAGGAAGCGAAACGATATGTAATCACGCTCATGATTTCTACCTCAAAAATATTCGTCAAACTCACTGGTGATTTTGGCGTAGCCGATGCGAGCGCTGGTGCTGCGTATGCTGCATCTCCGCTGATAGCATCTGTGGTTGTAAAGCCTCCGCAGTAACTCCAGCAAGGCAATTCACCTTCTGAAAAAGATATGCAGTTCACTTGGAAGAATGTGTTAGGAAAAAAGACAATAATTAATTCACCACCTAATTCACCACTTGCAACTTATCTACAACCATCGGTAAAAGTTTCAAGCGTTCACGCCCATTGGTTTCAGAATTATTGATTGGTATAATAAAGAAAATGTTATCCAGTGATGGGAACGACCTTAGTCCTGCATGAGGACTCTGTCACGTACACTGAGATACTTTTTTTACTAAACACTGAGACTTGCATATCGTTCATGCAGTTCGTTGCACAGATCTAAATAAGTATTGTACTATCGTTTCCAATACGCAGCGCCTACACAGTGCTTGTATTTAATCTGTCGTATACTCGGATACAGGACTGAAACTCTGAAATATTTTTTATTTAATTTCCGTTGGTAGTAGAGAAACGCTGAATATGCGTTTCTATGACCAAGAAAAGAGAAATTATGATGATTACTTCTAGTGATATCATGGAATGAATTTTCTCAATGGAAAGATAAAGACTAAATTCCGTTGCTATTCATACATACTCTTTCAACAGTCATGGATTTCATAAATATTCATCTTAGAGATATCTCAGGAAAAATTTTGATTAATACCCTCCAGAAAGTATACGTTAGCAGAGTAGGCCAAAGAACTAAGTATATGTGTCGGTGTATACGAACTTATGTGTATATGTATACAAATTATTATGTGTGTACAAATATAAGTATGCATTGGTATCTCGTACTTTGTAATTCTTTTCATAAGTTCTCTTAAATAAAATCATAATTTATCGTGTATTTGTGATACCATGTTTCGTCGTAAGATCATTAGATGGTCTGGAGAGCTACTTTTCTCTATCACTAGTGTGTGCTAAACTTAATAAGGTATGTAATGCAATTTGAAGCTACTCAAAATATTGGCAAGCTACTTTACTGGGCAAACACAACATCTTGTTTGACTACAAAATACCGCAGTGTTGCATCGCCTACAACAAATTTTTCGATGTATGAAATATCGAAACGGAACGTATAGATATGAACGAAATTGAAGGGTTTGTACGCATCTATGATTTTGATGGGAAAAAATGCCCATTTTGATTTATCACACCATTTATATTTGTTAACAAGGGGCCTTTGAACTTAAATTTTTCTGTTTCGAATAAAAATGTTTGAATTGATCATCAACAGACTTAGCAGTTAATTTAAAATAATTACAATCTCCTGCGTGAGAACGCAATTCGCAGGGCGATACGATCATTTATCTAGAAGTTAAAGAAGGATTTTAACACTTATATGAAAGATATTATTATCCCCTAAAATCTTATACTAAGCTGGATTTACCACGTTAATCAAGCCACTTTTATCTACAGTATTAAGGGTGTATATCAAGCCAGCATCTAAGGGTAGTGTTCAAGCCTCTTTCAGCGGTTATGCGTAGAGGGTGACCCATAAGTAAAAACCCTTTTTGAAAATGGGTAATCTGTTCATTACTTTACCTAAGACCTCTGGAGTTGAAATGTTAACTTTCTGCAAGCTCTTGTGTCTTAATTCCTATAAAGTATCTGGTCTATTGATGCAAACTCTTTCCTTTAAACGTCTCTTGAAGAAGAAATCCCAAGCATCAAATTGTGGAGATCGAGATGGCCGCGACACGTCACGTTAACGTGAAATTAATTGGTGTAGAAAAATTGTTTTTAGCGTAACCATTGACTCTCTAGCTGCATTACGTGAAGCTTCATCTTGTTGAAATAAAGTATCCTCTGCATTTATATTTCCTAGGTCAAATTGAAAACATTCTGGAATCCTCACCTTATACCAGTTTCCATCAACTGTCAGTGCAAAAGCACCAGCATCTCCAAAACAATACGGATAACAAATTCTTGAAGATCTGAAACCAGATTATGATTTCATTTTAGCTGGGTTACACAACTTTAATAAATTCTAAATTTTATCCATCATTTGAGACTACTGCAACTTTTTTATACTTCATAGTTTCCTTGATATCTATTTTCAAGAAGGGTAAGTAACTTATGGACCTCCCTGTATTTAGCTACCGTCAGGGGGGACGCATCAAGCCACTCTGAGAATATTAAGCCGCTATCAGCAAGTGTATCCAATCAATTCAGCTAATATTGATCAAATTTATTAAGTGTTGGGAAGCTCCCTATTTTAAAATCTCTGAACCACTTTCTTCATTATTGTTTACCAATTTGCACGGCTAACGTCACTTCTTAAGCAGTCACTTCTATTAAACTTATTTCACCAGTTCAAGAGGTAAATCAACTAGATGTGCTATGTGGGTTACTCTAAGAGATTTAATACATAAATTCGGAATAAAAATATAATTCACTAACAAACGCCATTTCAAAACTATGAAAAAAGTGCGCAAACAGATTATTTTGAAACCCTGGACTCGTATATTTACCGGCGTTTTAATAAAGTTCTTTTATGAATTTATTAGTCGCAACCTCGACGAAGTCATTGTAGAAACTCGCGTGATACCGCGAGTTTTCAGATTTCCAATTTGCCATTGATGGGACGTTTGGAATATTACTCTCTTTTAATGGAGCTTTAGCACTTTCATGCATAAATAATGGATAATGCATATTCCAATTTAAAGCAATGTAGTGAACTAAGGAAATGTTCTGATGAACAGTACAACCATGAATTGTACAATGAATACCGACCGCTGAAAAGCAAAGTACTGGAATGATGGGTACTGACTATGATGGGTTGAACTGAAGTTCAGTATTTAACTCAGATTGAAATTCAAAAGTTATCAGGAATTTTATAAATACCAAACATCAACTGTGTCCGTTAAATATTATAAATTTTAAAAAAGTGTTAAAACATTTTCAAACGATCCATCGATGTGTTGTATCGCGAGCAACGAGTTGAGTTTTTTTTGTATTAGGACGACTTTCACTTTTAGAACAATTAGTCGTTAAAAAAGAATGAAAATAATGTTTTCGAAATGAATCCTCGCTGACCCACTCCTGTCATAGCTGTATTGGTAATAGGTAATTAAAGCGAAGTATCATAGAATGGGAAATAAACCACACGAATTTTATGCCCACAGGGGAGCCAGAAAAATTGTACATGTTTTATACAAATGTAACTCAAAAGAATAAGTTTTTCGTCAGAACATTTATTACCTGGGTAATGCGAAAGACTGGGTAATGCGACTCATTCGATTGCAAATAGGAATAGAAATGAATAAACATTGGAATGTAAAGGTAATTTTGTAGTTTCACTCACCCATAATTATAGTTTTACTGTACACAAAATGATTATAGAAGGCCATTGAACAGGAGTTGTCGGTGTTACACCTACACCCAAGATAATTTTACACCCAAGATCACCATTTTACTGATGTGAAAGGCACACTTCTTTTAGAATGTCATTCAAAAAATCACGAGTGTGTCCAAAAATAAAATTAAAAACGCACTTTAAAGTGGATTTTTCAGGATATTAGTTGATCCGAAAAGAACCTATCCTCTTTTCATTAAATACAAAAGTCTTCTACGTCAATGATGAACAAAGTTGAGCACGACGCTGGATAAATACGAGGGCTCTACTGCACGATCACTCAATATCTGCTGGACCGAACGTTCAGAATGATGTAGTTCTAGGCTGAATTTCCTGAAGCTGCGTCGTCTCATTCTGCCCACTATATATCACCTCATATTTGTGCGTGCACATATGCCCCCTTCACCCCCAACTGCCTCTTTACCTATAAAAGCACCATATATCGCGCCCAAATGAGGGCCACGGGGTAGTCGGCTTGGAGGAATAGAGAAACGCTTCTTCTCGGCTTACGTTTACTTGGTACGAGCGGAGGCGGACAGGTGATGATACAGGGAGAGCGGACCGATTGGCGCCTCGGTCTGAGTGACCGGAGCTTTTATAGGTAAAGAGGCACATGGGGTGAGGGGGGCATACCTGCACGCACATAGAAATATGACCTGTAATACTTTTTGATGGTTGTTAAGTTATTATCTTTGAACAGATTCTCTAGTACACATGTTATTTTTTAAAAAATTTATTGATCATTTCAACATGAAAAACTGTTTTTATTAGAATTTTGGGACCCTCTTTTAAATAAGTTCAAAACTCTATTCACAATAATAAGGTAATTATTATAACACTGAATTATTTTTAAATTGGTATCGGCTTTAACTTTTTATTTGTCTTGAAGAACGCATGCGTCCGTGCTCGTAATTGATTTCTCTCAAGTCTCATTTAACTCTTTACAGATGTTACGAATGACTATCAATGTAATACTAACCTTCATCTATTGGATTCCTCATCATACGATAGCATACTTACCATAGAATACCTCTTTTTACTCCTTAGATTAAAAAGTTGCAATGGTGTACTCAGTACCTAAATTACCTTCGAATAGGAAACACCTCTGGCTCAAATGCTAAAATTTATAATTCGACTCTTGTTTTCAAATCCCCTATCGTTGATAATTAATCACATTTTTGAAGAACAAGTTATACTAACGAACCATATTCTTCCGGCTGCTTCAAAGGTTTTTCTCGATATTTCATTGAACAGTCAAAGTTATCTCATTTCCATCAGTGTGTTCGACCCCCAAATCCTTTCGCTAAGAATATTTTATTTTCTGTAATGTCATTCTTCAAAAGTGATCAAAATAGGAAGAATATTTAGGTACAACGACAATTGTAACACATGAGCGAGGCTTCTTGGGCGAAACTTTTTCTTTTTTATGTAGAATAAACATTAACAAAAAATTGATGTAGCGGTAAATATCTAAGACCAAATAAAAAGCTATAAAATAATATGCAGAGGTCCCGAATCTGCTATTATGCTGAAGGCTAAGCAGCACAGACGCCCTGCAATCCTTCACTGCATAATTTACGTTGTTGAAGAATAGTCATTTCAAGCAATTCAAGTGCACCATGCAAGACAGGTAAGAAAATGAAAATGTTGAACATGAGAGGTCGGTATTCCATCTATTCCCATGATAATCTTATTCGCGAAGGGTCAATCCCAATTTTACTGATATGAAATTCAATACCAGTTGCTTGGGAATAAAAATTTTCTCCGACAACGTAACAATAAAATGCAATTATTCGATATTATTGGCAAATTTTATTAATTTAGAAATGCATCAAGGCGTGTCCGATTGTCATTCAAAAACATCATTAAATGGGAATTACCTCAACGTGTATCCTTGTCTCAGCCAGCAAAGCAATGAAGCAGGCTTGGGCAGAGCAGCGAAGGGATAGAGCGATAAGAACGACTTGAAACATGCGATGCATTTAAGCGGTATTCTGACTTGAGGATGTAGTAGGATCTTGGCTTGTAGAGGGTGCGTGATCCATTTCATTTTCGCCCCGTGCTTCAGATGAAAGCGGTACAGAAAACGGAGAAGCTGGGCAATCTGAAAGTCCGACATCATATGCAACGGTCTCGGTATGAGATGATTCAGTCGAAGAGTCCGAATCATACTCAGAGGATAACTTCATTTTAGAGCTATCAGATGGGGCTTCAAGGTTCTGGGTAGCAGATTGAAGCGAGGAAGTGCAAGGAAAATCTCTCGAAATGTATACAGTAGTTTTAGGATTCGTTGAGACATCCTGCAGCTCACCGTGTTGGACTTCCTCGCTGACCTTCAAAGAGTCACCAGAGGATGACCTGGATCCTAAGGCGTCAAAATTAGAATAAGACGATGTCATCACGAGAGATAATATCGGGCGGGGACAATGGACTGCTTCAGAAACTACATTTTGCTGAAGTGTAGGTAATTCTTGATCCATAGTTGTCGCTGAGTGGCCTTGGTTCTCTTCGGGGCAGAACTTGGGAGAATCCAAAAGTTCTTCTTGAAGGAATTTCTCTTCATTAAAAGAAGACGATTGGTAATGACGCAAAGATGGAGATGAAGTAATGGGAAGAAACCGCCTGTCTGATTTTGGAGTCGAACGTTCGTCAAGTCGCGTTTCGAGTTCTTCTATCACAATCATTTTATTGTCTAGTTCTTCTTGCATCGTCATCAGTTTCACTTCCCATCCGCTGATTTCGTCACACTTTTCTGATAATTTTCTCTCATACTCAGATACACGTGTCACAAGAAGTCGACCAAATTCTGCTTTTTCATCCATCATAATGGATTCATAGTAATCTTTGGTTTCAGCTAGCTTGCGTGCAAATTCAGTTTCTAGGTCTACGAACTTATTTTCAAGTCGCTGTGTCTCTTCATCTTTCCTTGATTCAACTATGTCTAACTCAGCCGTCAAGTCGCGCCGCAACTCGTTGATTTTCTGCTGCAGGGAGCTCACGTCAGATACGCTGGCACTCTTCGACCTTAAACCGGAATCTTCCCGCTGCAGCGGCGCTCCCGAGGCACCCAACTTCTCATCCAACATTGTCAGCTGCGATGCGAGAGCCTTTGAAGCGTTTGAGTATGAGACATTGTCTACTTCGTCTGTCTTCTTCAAACCCTCCAAAATTCCACGTAATTGAGCATATTGGTCTTGAAATTCACGTTTTTCCGTTTCTAAGCCATGCAGTTTATCTTGCAGATACTTAACAGTGGCGTTTAAATCTGTCACTTTCGAGCTGAGACCTGAGTTCTCTTCCTTGAAGGACTTCAGTTCGACGTACATGTTATCCTTGCTCTCACTGAGGGTGTTTTTCTCAGCTTCTAGTGAAAGAATGAGCTTTTCCATGTCCGCTACCATCATGTTTTGCATTTCCAGCATGTTTTGTTGTTCCTCTTTATGTGCTCTAATTAACGCTCTCTTATCGGCGTTAAATTTCTCCAATTCCAATTTTAGCCTAGCCAGTTCATCGCCCTCACTACTTGAGTCTTCGATGTTGTCATTGCGAGACTCTTCACCATATAAGTTTTTCTCAGCAATATTTTCGGTGGCAACTGAGAGTGGTAGAGTAATATTCACCTTTTCGCTTGCTGCACCGCAATCAGGGCTGCAATCATCATCTACGACAGATTTATTTGATTCACTGTCTGCCGGAGCGGTTTTGAGGTCAGCCAGTGAAGTATTTGGCATTAAATTTACTGTTTTGGTCTTGCCACTACTCGCCGAAAATTTACTTGATTTAATCGTAGATTGAAGGTTTTCGTATTCTATTTGAAGTACTTCCTTTTCTTTTATTAACATTTCTATGCGATTTTTCTGTTGGGTTTCGACTTTTTCCAAGTCTATTAACTTATTGTTTAAAGCCTTGCATCGATTTGTTATCTCTGATTTTTCCTCTTCCAAATCCAGAATTTTTTGCTTATCATTCGCGCACTGAGAATGAATTGACTTCAAAATTTGTTTTTCCTCTTGAGTTTTTAAAAGGTTTTCAGACAACCGTTCATTCTCTGCCCGAGCTTCTTCGTATGTTTTACTTTCCTTGCACTTTTCAATTAGTAAAGAATCGCATTTGGTATTTAATTCATCGATATGTTGCTTCAATTCATTAATTTCACTAAGCAATTCGTCTACTTTGAGCGTAGTAGCTTTCTTTTCAGTAAAAGAAGCTACTCGGCTGTCATCACTGGACTGAAGCTTGTCTTCGAGCGTCCTAGTGTAATCCATCAGCTTCCGTTTAACTTCATTCAATACGCTAACTTTATTTTCCGTCAGTTTCAATTTTTTCTCCATAGTTGAGTTACGAGTGTTCACTTCACCTAAAGTTTCCTCGAGTTCGGTTATTCTTTTTTTCAAGATACCCTCCTCTCGGGTGCAAAAATCGACAATTGCTTGCGTATGTTCTTGGGAAATTAATTCTCTATCAGGATCACTACTGGAACAAACAACCCTTGAAATCGATCCCTGTTTCGCTTGAGAACACAAAACTACATCGTCTAATTTAGAACAATCACTTGACACTCGGTCCTGGGTTGGTCTACTTTCTATAGCACTAACTATCAATTTTAATCGTTCAACCAAGTTTTTTTTTAGTTCAGATTCTTGCGATTCTGATCCACTAGCTTGCTCTGTTTCATTCGCATTCTCAACACCATGGGATTCAAGTACTTTGACTGATGCCGGATTGTCCGTTATTTCTTGATCTGATTTTACATCCTTCAAATGCTCAATAGTGGACTTAAGAGAATCACATTCAGAGTGCGACCGTTCAAGTTCTTCTTTCAAAGTACTAATATCGATGTTTAATTGTTTCACGTCGTTCAAATGACTTTCAAACGATTTCTTTTCAGGTAAACTGCTAGAGCTGCCTTTGGCAGCTTGAAGTTTTCCTTCCAATTCTTCAATATACTTATGTTTGCTAGACAAGATACTTTCTAATTCATTCACCTGACTTTCAAACGATTCAATCTTATGTTCTTTTTCAGCAACAAACTTTTCAAACTCAGCCTGCGTTGCAAACGGACACCAAGTATTTGATGCTTTATCGTTCTTCACAAGCAGAATTTCTTTTCCGTCTACGTCCAAGTCTCTGTTCTCAGTGTCACAAGTGAGGGGTTGAGTTACTAAAGACGGAACTTCAGTTTTTCGAGTGTCAGGTGTAGACGCCGAGGCCAACAGAGCTGCACCACATCCAAGTCTGGTGGCTGCCAAGACACTACTTAGTTCCTCAACCCGACGAACCATCGAAGCTATTTTGGCACTGTTTTCGGGTGAATTGTCAGTAGAACTAGCCACACTCGCTTGACCAACACAAATAAAGCGAATCAATTCATCTTTGGCACAGCTCAGCTCACATTCTAGCTCTTCCAAAGAGCCAGACCAACTTGTGATGAGTTCTTTTTTCGTGTCATCATTTTCTTTTACCTTACTCAAGGTTTCATTTGAATTTCGGCCCAAGGAATCTAGAGAACTCTTCATCTTTTCAATTTCTTCATTTTTGTTCAATTCAAGTTCTTCGAGTTTTGAAGATATTGTTTTCATTGCCGCATCGTGATCAGCTTTGCTCGTTTCATTAAGCTGATAGCTTTCTTCCAGTTTAGACTCAAGTTCCGCCTTAGCTGTCTGAAGTAGAGCACATTGTTGTTCCAGCTCGCTTACAGTGGACTTAGATTCCTGAATTTGATTGGACAACTTGTGTTGAAGTGTAACAAGATCTTCCTGCAGGCATCGATAGTTTTCGCTGGACTGCTTCTGATTATTTGTGAGAGTTTTCTTGAGTTCTTGTATAGTGGCATCTCTTGCTTTTAGTTCATCATTGTATTCGTCTTCTTTTTCATGAAATTCGCAACTAAGAGCAGTGTTCTTCCTAGAAAGATCTCCTACCTGCTCCTTGAGTGATTCTACAAGATTCTTCTGATCATTTAAAGCAATCGAAAGTTCAACAGATGCTTCTTCTAATTTGCTCTTTTCGAAAAGAATCTCGCGATTGGTCTCCGTCAACGTATCATACGAAACTTCAAGCTGTAGTCTAGCTTCGCTTTGTTTTAACATATCTTCTTTCATTCTTTCCATCTCATCCTTCAGACACGTGACAAACTCGTTCATTTCATGATTCTGAGTCTCTAGACGGTCTTCCAGGATTCTACAATCGTCTTCTTTCTGTTTAACTTTTTCAGTCAATATTTTCACGTTGGCAGTTTGCTCATCATTTACGGCAAGTTTTTCGATCTGAGCCTGTAATTGAGAAATTTGGCTCAAGTGTTCTTGATTCTGTGTCTCCAGTTCAGAAATTCTCTTTTGCAACATGTTCTCTTTTTCCAAACTCTCATCCTGCAAGCTTTTCATCCGATTTTCCAGGGACAATTTTTGAATAGATAGTTCTTCTTCAAAAGATTGTTTCATCGCCTCTCGAGTTTCACTCGAAAGCACAGCAGCTTTGGCTCTGTTTTCTGCCTCGTCGATATTCTCTAAAAGCGTTTTCTCGCGGCTGACCTGTATTTCTACTACTTTATTCAGGCGATCAATTTCTCCACGTTTACTCTCAACTTCCTTCAATAATTCATCTCTTTCATTCATGACCGCAGCCACGAGCGTGTCAAAACTACTTTGTAATTGCAACATTTTTCCTTCAACAAGTTGAACCTTTTCTTGAAGAAGTTCGCATTCCTTGCGTTTCAGTTCTCGGTCTCGAGTTAAGGCTTTCAAGTATCTACCAGTGCTCCTCAGTTTTTCTGTCAATTTCTTGTTCTGCTCTTCGAGGATGGAGTAATCGTCAAACACATCATCCGGGGGCAAAGAGTCTAGGTTTTCTGCTGAAGACTCGATGGGTGAATCTTTTTCGTCACTGACTGATCGATCATCTGAATCGTCTAAATCTGAAGTTTCATCTCGTTTTTCCACCATTTCACCATTTGCATGTATAATTTCTTTTGTAGGCTCTTTGGTTGGATCTTTAATTTTTTTCTTCTCGCCCGAAGTACCTTTACTTTCTGCCCCATTCTTAGTCGCTGTCTCCACAGATTTGAACTTTCCTTGATTTTGTTCGTTTTCCCCCCGAGATCTAATACCTACTGGCTCTTTGGACTTAGTGAGAAAAGCCTCTTTAAAACTTTCATTTTCTTTCACTAAGGCTTGAAATAGAGTTTCTTTGGCATCTAGTCGTTCTAACATCGACGACACTTGTTGCTCTAGTAAGGCCTGATTTCTTTTTGACGTAAGCAATTCATCTTCTAGCTCAGCAAATGATTTGGTTTTAACTGAGATGCATCGACCCATTTCATCCTTAACATTTTTTAATTCAGAGACCAAATTCGACAATGAGATGATTTCTTCTACCGGTACAACACCTATAGTTTGACTTCTGTTACCATTCATTGCAGCATGTTCGGTAGCACTGGACTCACGCGGGGCTGAAGCTCTTACGAAAACTTCTTTAGTGAGAGCGGAGAGCACGTCTCCGGTTCCTAGTGCTCCGCCTGTAGAGGCTTCTCTTGAATGGCCGTTGGGTGTCTCGTCTGGTTCACCAGACGCTCCAGCTGCTGCCTCGAGTTCTTCCTCATCGAATAATGAATTACTGGAGGTCGTTACTCTGTGCAGGTATTCCGTAGCTTTAAAATCAAGCTCTGCCATTTGCTTGTCTTTCAATCTTAATTTTTCTTCTAAAACTTTGAGTTTTTCATCAAGCTGTTTTTTCTCTGTCTGATACGCCAGAAATCGGCCATCAGACTGTTCATCATCTTCATTGCTGTCGTCTTCTTCATCTTCCATCTGCTCGACCATGAGTTGCCGGCTCTCAGTCAGCTGGTCGAACTCCTCTTTCAAGGCAGCTCGATCTTTTATCACATCACTCAAGAACTCTTTCAGAGCACAACACTCGTCTTCTACAGACGCCGCTCCGGACAATTCATCGGACTCATTGCTCACTGACATATTTAATGTCCTCAACACAAACTGAAGTTTTAAAAAAAACTTAAAAATTTAGTTTTGGCGAAGACGAAATTTACATACTGACATGAAAAGAATCTGAAAAGGTTAGGATAGAGTATTCTTTCTTACTTCATTACCGTATCTTATAAGACACTGTGTAATAGCGTAATAATACAAACACTAATTTAAAGATACAAATGAAAAATGTAATTAACCATAGCAACGTGACAAACGTTAGGAAACTTGTACCTCAATTTTCAAATTGTGCAAAGTTTCGAATAACCGGAATATCACAGAATGACGAAACTCATGAAACGAGTTTCTCAATGTTTAGATTGAAGGATGCTTTAACCCTTCATGAGAAGGGCATCCACAGCAGAGCACTGCCGTCAAAGCAACACTGACAGACTCTAAAAGTGAACGCATTATACCTCAGCACCTACCCTTGCCCAGGGCTGGCGTCCGGCCAGAGTATGCTCGCCAAGGACTGTTTTCGCGCATAAATCTTTACCACATACTCCTAACACATGTCCGTTGCACGAACAGCAATGATATTTATCATGCAGTAGAAAATCATTTTGTTATTGTCGTCATTAAGAAAATCGTTTGATTTTTCAGTTAAAACATCGCAGAGGTCGTACAGTTTCTGATAATGTATTTGATTCTCCGATCTTGTCTCCAGTCGGGGACTGAAGTAACTGAGAACCTTCTGTCATTTGTACAAGTCTATTGCCGTTGGTCCAAGTCCTTCCTTCAAGTGTGATTAGTCTTGTCAACGAATTTAAAGTCGGTGTTTTGCGAGTGTGCTCACACACACACACACACACACACACACAGAAAAAAAACGAATACAAATCTCTCTCTTTAATAAATATGAGAAAATTGTCTTAAGGAAATCAAAGCCAAATTAGACTGTTAACATTCCTTAAAAAAATTCAACTGGCTTAAGTGGACGGACGGGAGCAGAAGCTTAAAAAAAGAACAATCTGCACTATTTTCTGTTTGTTCTCTATTTTATCAAACGGGCATTAATTCGTTCACAATTTACACACGAAATTAGTTTTGTGCTAACGCTATGACATGAGTAGAATAAAACTGGTTACTCTCATTGATGGAAAGGGCCGGGAAAAATCTACGTGAAACTGAACACTTTACCCAATTATAGAAATACACGTGTCTCCACACTCTAAGGAAACGTTCATTTGATTACGCCATCAAACTTCCTTCTTCATTGCTTGCTGCTTAGTAGCTGAAGTACGTTCAGTTTAAATTTTTCCTCTAAAAGAGCGGTAGACCTCAGTTCGTAATAATTTTTTACAACATTTTTTATAGCTCTTTGTAAAACCAATACGCGTAATAATATTCAGATTGGTTTTCAAACCAAGTGAAACTACCTTAAATACTTAGCTCATAAATCACTAAAAAGTAGTTCATTTCTCGATGACCATCTTTTATGGACTAGAAAATTCGTAGTTGTAAATATAATTGTAAATATATCAAATATAATAGGGAAAAATAAACAAGACAAATGGAAAAAATCATGCCATGAAAAATCAGAAAGAACAATATGATCATTCTCCTCCACCTAGCAATGAAAAATTCACATTAAGCCATGAACTTCTTCTTTCTTTTTTTTCTTAGATGTTTCTCAGCGTCATGCCCTGCACGTAAGTAATTAGGCAGGACGAGCTACTGAGCCGTGCAGCGTAAAATTACCCTTCATTTATTGGTTAAGTTTCATTGTATTAATTATTTCCCTTAAAGTGAGGCCTACATACTTCCTGGTGATTACTTCTTGAATAACATCCGAGGAATAAGCATCTGTTCTTTGTTTGCATATCCTGGGACTGAATATCACCTTAGAGAGAACGTCTAATTGCTGTTGACAGGCCTTGCTTATGAATACTATTTATAGAAACATGCACGCCAAATTGAATTTCGAAACAAAGACACCAATCCGAACCTTAAAAAACAAGAAGAACCAGTGTTTTTTGGAGTTTATAACAGTTTCTCAATATAAGATTTGGCCTATTTTTTTAGAGTGAAATACCCATAAAATATTAACCCTCCACTGTATGAATTAATTTCAGAAATTTGGCAATGCACTCGTCAGTAATGGCGTCCAAACTGAACTCAACCGCTTGAGCGGTGTATGGTATGTCTCATAAGCGGAACAAACCGAAGAAATGCCTCAATTAACTCTTTCTATATACAGCCAAACTCAGTATGTGTCATATTCGGCACACCATGCAGTGAAGGGTTAAAATTGCCGAGATGGAACGGAAAAATGAGTTATTTTCTGATAAATTCTACGGAGAAAACAATGAAATATTTTTACGTTGGTGTTCACATTTTAGAAGGGAGAAATCGTTCCATAAAATTCATAGATGGATGACCAGACATGCAATTATCCACTTGCGTCACAACTAGCAGTGAAATTAAAATGTGCCTTGATATATGAGTATTCAAATTTCTAATAAAATTTCTTATGCATCCATGACACACAAGGTGTCCATGAAGTTTCTTTACCATTTCAAAAATTTACCACAAATGCAATTGATATGATATTCTATTCAGATTTGTACTACTTTATTCGGTATATATAAAAATTTTTTATTTCATTTAAAGGACTTCTACACGGGTTCCATTAGTTGCGTGAAGCACATCAAGGCGGTTTTTGCCATCGGAGCTCTTCAAAAGAATACAACAATCAATGCGATCAAAGAGAAAAAATATTTGCCCTCATTGCAATGTTACAATGCATTGAATTCCGAAGAAAACTTCATGCTTTAATTGACCAAAGAAATTCAAGTTATTCTATATTATGTGGAACCTTCAACACTTCTACTTTTTAGTGTCAATTTCATATAAACCATCAGTGCAAAAATGAGCTAAATCTTTTCGGAAAATCTGAATTCAAGAACAACAAGTCTCATATTTTTAGATGGTTCATCAGTGCTCACTTAAGTGCCTTTGGCATTTCATTTTGCGCAGAGCTGTTTTGTGTGGCCTGACGGCGTCAGGTGCCAGCACAGTGACAGTGGTTCCCAGTGCCCTGGCGTACCAGTTACAGTACATGTACTCAGGCGTCCCAGTTACAGTACATGTACTCAGCGTGCCAGGTACAGTACATGTACTCAGCGTGCCAGTTACAGTACATGTACTCAGCGTGCCAGTTACAGTACATGTACTCAGCGTGCCAGTTACAGTACATGTACTCAGCGTGCCAGGTACAGTACATGTACTCAGCGTGCCAGTTACAGTAATGTACTCAGCGTGCCAGGTACAGTACATGTACTCAGCGTGCCAGTTACAGTATATGCACTAAAGAGACGCTTCACCACTTAAGTTCGTTGGGCAACATATAATTTGGAGTTGAATTGCATTCTCTATTTTACGCAGAGTGAACGTCCAGGTCACTGCATTGTGCTTTAACTTTCATTTTCGTTATATGCATCACGACATGAAATGGACTTTAATTAGCTGTCAGTTTTACGTTGCAGTTCAGAGAAAAGCACTAAAGAATTATTCCATGATACGAGGGAGAATAGAGATACTTTTCTGAATGAGATAAATAGTTGTACCACCATCAGCCGAGTACAATTGGAAAACCTGAGATGTCAAGCAGGAGAATATTCGTACGTTTCTCATTCAGACGAAATTTCGTTTTCGTACAGTAAAAAAGCTTTCTAATCTGTCTTCCAATCTATCAACGTTGGCGACAAACAAACTCATGGCAAAAACTGAAACTCAATAACCGTCAGTCAGCGATGCTCTCTGTTGCAAAAAAGCGGACAGGCTTTCTCCTCAAATTTCTTTTCATCAATCAGTATTTCGTGTAAAAAGCTTCTGCGACTAGACTGAAGTCCGATTACGTGAAGTCAGGTATGCTTTTTGACAGTAATTAAGCGTCTCCGAACCTCAAAGCGACTAACACAAAGAAATAATCTGAGGTCTGCCACCTGCAGCTGGCAGCGATCTCGATCGAGCTGTCAGAGCTTCAGCTGCCAAAGCTGAGCAAACATCCCGGGGAGAGCATACGTGCGGGCACCCCGCGCATGTTAAAAAAAATGTCACTCATGACTTTGGCAGTGATGACGCATACCCTTATACCTCTGATTATAATGACGCATACCACACATCACTGCGGACTTTGACTAATACTCACATCACTGATGGCAATGACTAATACTCCCATCACTGATGGCAGTGACTAACACTCACATCACTGATGGCAGTGACTAACACTTCCATCACTGATGGCAGTGACCAACACTCACATCACTCATGGCAGTGACTAACACTTCCATCACTGATGACAATGACTAATACTTCCATCACTGATAGCAATGACCAATACTCACATCACTGATGAAATGACTCATATCCACATCACTCTGATCACACCGAGGAACACCCACATTCATCTAGTGTTAATGACCCACACCCTCACCACTCTGGTGACAGTAATTCATCCCCATTCATCACTGAAAATAGTAACTTGTCCCTTCACAGTTTTAGAAATTATTTCATAAACATTACCCCATCACTCAGATAAGAGCTGCTTGTACGCCTTGGCTTGATATAGTTCCCAGAATATTTGTCATATTACTCACAGTACTGTGGTCTAGCCAAGGCCATGTCTTGTCTAGCTCAATAAATTATAAAGTCCTCGAAAATTTTCGCAATAATCAAAGTAAGCATTGATTTTAAGTCTCTCATCGAGGTGTTGAAGAGTTAGATGTTACATAATAAAGTCGAATGAAATAAGGCAAAAACTGTCCATGACTCACAAAAATTACTTTTTCCTACGCAAATCAATATCGTGGGCATTGTACCGAACCGAACTTATACTTTAGGTAATCAATCTTGGTCTTATTTTCACCATTTAAAAGAATAATGTTTTCTTATTCGTGGAAGCTAGAGCTCTCATAATGTTTGGAATCAATGAACATGTTTTCGGGTGCACCTGTAAAATATACATTATGTCACTAACCTTAACACCATTTACAGAACCTACAGAAACCTACAGGTACAGTACAGAACCTACAGGTGTCCATTCAATTCTCTATCAACGTCGCTTCTGAGTCCATGGCTGCATTATAGGTGAAGGAAAATCTGAAAATAGTTCAGAAGTGACCAATTCTTCGCTTTGACATCGGTGCGGCTGCGTTTGCTAAAGGTGCTCATCATTTTGGGCTCTCAGATTTCTCTATAAAATGGCAAAATCGCTCAAAAAATTTTAAGATCTTCTGACACTTACTGAAAGTACATATCTTTTACACACTTAGATATATGATAAAGTGGAGGTTAATGAAATTCATTTGCGAAAAATAAATTTAAATTTGATGCTTAAAATATCTGCATTCTGAAGAGTTTGAACTCAATTGTAGTATTTCTACGTACTGTGCATAAGTGCATGTGTTGCCTTTCAAGGCAAATAAGGAAACCTTCAGATTGGCGGGCGACTTAGGCAGCGCAGTCGGCTTCAGTTTTGCTCTAAGTCGTCGTATACTTTTTATCACAGGATGCTTACTACCATATGAGTAGAATACTGGCTCGACGAGAAAATCTTAGTTTCAAATTCAGTCTGAAAATTTGAATGTGATGGGCATAATTTAAAGTTTCAAGTCACATGTAGTCGTGATGCTATTTTACTATAAATTTGAGGAGAGATTTCATATTTTTGAACCGTTCAAAATGTAATAAATTGTTAGCGTAAGGTACTGATGAGAAAAATCATCCCACTGAAACAATTTAATCGCCATTGAAATAATTCAATCATCATTTTAAAGAATGGCTACTAGCCTGTTAATAAAATTTTAAAACTAGCAGGACCCGTGGAAATTCCACAGACAATGTCATCGTTAAGCCAGATGGACTCGTGAGCAAATTCCTTCAACATTACCCAACCTAACCTATCCTAACCAAACCTATCCTAACCGAACCTATCCCTACCAAACCTATCCAACCTGAAATTTTCTGACATATTTGCATGGAAGAGACGGTTCTCTCACGGTCAATATCATTGGAATCTAGGGGGAACCGTAACAAAATTCCAAAATAACTTATCCTTACTGGAGATCAACTATCCTAACCCAACATAACTTACCCTAACCCAATATGACCTATTTTAGCTCAACGTAACCTATCCTTAACTAACCTATCCTAACCCAATTTAAAATATCCTAACTCAACACATCCCATTCTAATTCAACATAAACTATCCTACTCTAGCATAACCAATCAGCAAAAACCAGACGCATGTAATCAACATGTAATGTTTTGATACAACTGATAATTTTTTGGATAGCGCAAATAATTAGTGTTTAGACAGAAAACCCATAAAATGCAGCAAAAATGAGTTTATTAACATTTATATGAAAATAGTGTCCATTGCATTTTAAATTTAGAACACATGCAAATGAGATAAAATACGTACAAATAAATAATTAGAAAATAATATTGTGCTACATAGTTCAATACAAATAATAAAACCACATTGTAAGCGACAATTTTCAATGAACAACTTCAGTCCAGCACTTCTTGGCATACAATATTCTTAGTTAAAGTTCGTCCTCATCTCTTTCCCTGTTTAGCAGAGTCTATTACCTTAACTCTCACATCTGACAGTTTGCATGCTCTTGTCCATATTTTGCCTTCTTCGCTGGGATAAATTCCTTTGCTGCTCGCGGTACTGGGATTGCTGCTCCTCGTCCATATTTTGCCTTCTTCGCTGGGATAAATTCCTTTGCTGCATAGGGAATGCTTTGTTCGTGCATAGGGAACGGTAAATTTAGTAGATGACATTCTTCTTTTCATCAAATTTCCTCTTATCTTTTGGAACATGTCTTTTTTTAAATTGTAACCTGAGAAATAAAGCGTATTCTCGAAAATTTGCAACAACACTGTGCAATTTAAGATCTGCTTCGGCAATAAACCGAAAACTTAATTTACCTGTCCAATAAATTCAATCCTCTTAGTTGACGTTCTCCAAGCCATAGAGATTTCTCTTTATTTCATGTGATTTTTTGCCAAGGAGTTTCCCAGTCTTTAAGGGGACCACTCTTTAGTTGTAACCTAGATGCTATTGGGTTCCTCTCATGTCCAGAAGTTTTGAGATTTCAGCATTGATCATAAAC
The DNA here is from genome assembly GCA_014220935.1 of Platorchestia sp. MABIK. Lineage (NCBI taxonomy): Eukaryota > Metazoa > Arthropoda > Malacostraca > Amphipoda > Talitridae > Platorchestia > Platorchestia sp. MABIK. The sequence goes on from JACJUY010004398.1 coordinate 41,952, forward strand.
CTAGAAACGTGTTGCAAACTTAATTAAATGAAAAAACATTGTCAAGTTACCAATCTATATAATATTCTGCTTGTTCCTTCCTTAGTTAGTTAGTTCCTTAGTTACTTAGTTAATCCGTTCGTTCCGCTTTCTTCCAAGTTTGCTGTATCATGGATACCGAATTCCTGAGTGCTACATTAAAAGATCACTTCTACATGCATTGTTTTTTTTTCACAATTTATACCAATTTCTCCTAATTGTTAAGAAATATATTTTATCAGAAGACCGTATCTTACATACAAATATGCCAAAAGTTTCGATAGGATCAGCATTTTTTCTTCATGTTCAAATGATAATTGCGCCTTAGAACCCCGCAGTGGAGCGAAAATTGAAAGCTGCACACGGTAGAATGAGACTCTACTGACAGAGCATAAGGAATGAACAACGGCAGAAAATCCTTGAAAGGGACAGGCAACGTCAGCGAGTGAGGCGAGCTGCAATGAATGATGTACAAAATCATGGAGCTGTACAATATAAAGAGTACATTCAGCGAGACAGTAGAAGACAGCAAATCATGCATGGGAATATGGTCGAGGAGCAGCAATCTTGGTACCTTGAGCTGCAGAGAAATTTATTTCGGCAAAGATGGCAAAATATGGTCAAGGAGCAGCAAAGGGTTAGGTTACCATAGGTTAGATAATGTTGATGAAATATTTTCACGGGTACACGTTTTTTTATGTTTGACATATTATCAGTTTAGCTTCGGTTAGGATACGATAAGATAGTATATGTTAGGTTAGGATAAGTTAGGTTAGAATATGTTTTGTTAGAATTTGTTGGGTAATTTTGACTGAATTTTTCACGAGTCCACCTAGCTTAGCAATGACATTGGTTAAGTTATGTTAGGATAGGTTAGGTTAGGCTAAGATATGTTAGGTTAGGATATTAAAAATATGTTAGGTGACGATAGGTTAGGTAATATTGACCGATTTTTTTCACAGGACCACGTTCTTTTATGTTTGACATTATCGGGATAGGTTCGGTTAGGCTAGGGGTAGGTTTTGGTAAGAGTAGGTTAGAATAGGTTAGGTTAGCAATGTTGACGGTTAGGTAATGTTGAGGGAATTTTTTCACTGGTCCACTTTTTTTATGTTTGATATATTAATCGGTTTGGTTAGGGTAGGTTGGGATAGGTTATGATAAGTTAGATTAGGATAGGTTAGGTAATGTTGATGGAATTTTTTCACGGGTTCACAGTTTTTTTATGTTTGACATAATATCAGGATCGGTTCGGTTACTATAGGTAAGGGTAGGATTGATTAGAATATGTTAGGTAAGGGTAGTTAGGTTAGAATATGATATGTTATGTTAGAATTGTAAGGGAATGTTGACCGATTTTTTTACGGTCCACCTAGCTGAATGATGACATTGGTTAAGATATGTTAGGTTAGGTAAGGATAGGATAGGTTAGGTAAAGATAGAATAGGTTAAGATATGTTAGGTTAGGATAGGTTAAGATATGTTAGGTTAGGTTAAGATATGTAAGGTTAGGATAGGGTACGAAATGTTAGGTTAGGATATGTTAGGTAATGTTGATGGAATTTTATCATGGGTCCACAGTTTTATATGTTTGACATATTATCAGGAACAGTTCGGTTAGGATAGGATAGGATAGGTTAGGTTAGAATATGTTAGGATGGGTTTGGTTAGAATTGGTTGTGTTGGAATTGATAAGGCAATGATGACCGGGTCCACCTAGCTTATTAATCAATATAGAAACTTTTTATTCTATCATCGCTAGTTAACCCTGTTTGGTGTTTAAGGTCATCCAATTACATTAAAAAATTCAATCGTGAATATATCCCCTCCTGATGAAATGATCCAAAATTAGGAAGAATAACTACTATTTGATGGCGCTAGGGTTACACTGCAAGAATGATGTGAAAAACTCTTTTGCGTTGTGATTATGTTAGGGAAGTTTTAATTTCGATGTTGAAAATGACATGTGACATTGAAATTATCCGACATTGAAATAATCCGACATTGAAATGATCTAATCAGCATTTATAGTGAATATTTCGAGGAAATTTGATGCAGTGACCTGAATGTTATTAATACCTACATTTGTTGATGTTACACTAGCAAAAGACTTCCGCGCTTCCGCGCATGTAAAATACGTAATTCGATACCTCTGTGTAGTTTTAAAGACTTGACAGCAAAATACGCCATGAACCAAAACTTAATAATTTTTGAACTGTACTAACACTACACAGCTTACCAGATAAGAATATAAGTAATATCCGCTTTTAGAATCCATCTAACAGACTGAAAAACCTAAGACTACGTTTTATCTGCACTTAAAAATTCTTGCACGCTGCCTTCTGCAAAAATTAATGTATAATAATTAAGATAATAATTAAGGAAATAATTAATATAATAAATCGTTGCCTTCTCAAAGCGCAGTAGTACTCGTACATTCAATAATTTCATCTGTCAACACGTCAATAGTTGCTTCATTTGTAAAAGACTTTGGATTCTTATACGAAATGTTGCTGACACAGTGTAAAAACTAAAGCAGGAAAGGGCAGCAGAAGAAATATGATGAAGCCAGATTTACCATTTGTGAGAGAAAAATATTAGTCAAAAATAGCTCGGAAAACAAAATTTAAGGATATGTTAGGATAGGTTAGTTTAATTGGGTTAGGATAGGTTAGTTACGAATAGGTTACGTTGAGCTAAAATAGGTCAAATTGGGTTAGGGTAGGTTATGTTGGGTTAGGATAGTTTTATAATACAGCCCTTTCGAAAGGCGGAATGGATCGCAGATGAGATCGTAAGTCTTCGTTTAGTTATGTTATGGCGTAACAGTTTGTTTTGATTCAAACCATACACTAAGTCTCAAATGTTTATTCAATTAATTAACTCGTCCTCGTAAGCGGTGTAAGTAAATTTACCTCTACAGTTTTTATTTAACATTTTTATTTGCAATTTGTGATGTACAATATGTTTAGTGCGGTCTTATGCAGGGATGATAAATTGGGAGGATCCAATTCAATTTATTCGGCAAAATTTTCTTTCAAAAAGGTAGAAATACTCAACTGCACTCTATCGTCAACCTCCCTCAGAGTTGTGCAGATGTTGCAAAATTATTGCCTGCCAATATTCCTAACAAAAAACCAAATCGGAGGAATTATTTTTTTGTTAATTACCGTTAATCTGACGTGGGACAAAAAGTTCTTTCTATTTCTGGATCCCTTTTGTGGAATAAGCTTCTCCTGCATATAAAAAACTCTAAAACTGTTAAAGAATTCAAGGAAAATGCGTCACGTCATTTCGCATCTCTGTGATAGGGAATAATGCACTGTAACACTTCGGTGTAAATTCAAACTAAACTATCGACCGATTACCTGATATACTCAAAATAAATAGAAGAACCATCGTTATATAGAACATTTATTAAAGCAAACGTTTCGGAATAAAATTATTCCACCATCAGTGCTGGAAGAAATAAAAAGTATTTTCAGTCGTGAATAAGACATTTAAGGTTTGAATAAAAATGGAAAGCAAAAACGCAAAAGAATAAAAAATAAATCCTTTTCTAACGACCTAAGCACCATACATAAGCGTATAGGCAATACACACAGTACATACAGGCGTACACAACCATACATACAAAACACACTCACACCTACACATTTATATATATATTTACATATTCACACACACACTACATGCACACACACTAAACACACCTCAGCATACCGCAAGTTAGGAAGTAGGGGCTTCAAATAATTTTGTCGCGCTGAAATCGTGATTTAGTGAAGGTTTATTTATGAATATATAAAGAGAATCTAGAATACGGAGGTCTTGTTCATTAAAGGCTTTGCATAGGATAGAAAAATTGGTCATTTTGAAAGGGTGATTAGAACTGTTGCAATGGTTTCATTTTCTGATGATGAAATAATTTTATACCGAGACGTTTGCGTTAATAAATGTTCTCTATAACGTTGATTTTTCTATTTTTTCGAGAATAAGATTCTCTAAGAATCGACCTATAAGTACTTCTTATAGATACTCATTGCTAATTTGAGGTCAGCATTTCTAACTCTACTGAGTTGGTATTCCTATACTTATTCTAGCTGACTTTGTCCACTTCCTATTATCCCAACTGCGAAAACTTCAAACTTAGCCTGTGAAGTGCAGTTGATTATGAAACCATAAATAGGTTCATAAGTAATTATGTGTAGAAATTTTGTAGCATTTTGTTACTCAAAAGTAGTATCAATCTATCACTGTGTCTATTTTATCGCATGTACCCATGTCCGTACGTTACTGAAGAGAACACCGAGAGGATGAGAAACCCAAAATGTTTTTGTTGCTGCTCTCAAACTGTAACTAAATTTTCCTGAAAACACCGTTGGAAAATTAGAAATAATCTCTTTTTTACGTTTACAAAGCCATTTTAATTTCATCTAGATTATTTCTGTCGACTATGATGGGCAACACAGCCGTCAGCTCAATGTAGCAGGACGAAGGTTCCATTTTAATTTAAATGTCATTTTCTCATCTTTATTTTCTATTTTCTGTATTCATATTTACCATCCGTACGACGCACAAGCTCTGAAATTCATTTTTACCTGTTTTTAGGTGTGAGTGTTGTACTATGTTTTTAAGAAATTATTTTTGGCGAACCTTGTCTCATTACTTTGAAATCATTTACCACGTTGTTTCAGTTGATTTCGGTAGAGCGTTTTCGTCTCTTTTCTTCTTTCGTTTTTCACTTATAGTGAAGGACTTCCAAGGCATTCTCTGGTCATAGTTTTTCAACCAGTTAACTCTGATCTCCAACTCAGAAATATCTCTAAATTTCAGTAAATAAAATTATTACACTGGTCCACTGTTTAGTCTACGTCTACATGCCAAAATTTTGTAGATATTTGCTACTCATAAGTCATATCCGGCTGTTACAGTACTTCCATTTTATCCCATGTACTTATGTCCATGTGATGTTGAAGAGAATACCAAGAAGATGTGAAACCCGAGGTGTTTTTTGTTGTTGTTCTTAGACTGTAACTTGATTTCGTTTAAAATTCTGTTTGAAAATTAGAAACTAGTTTTTTTTGCGTTTTTCGAAGTTTTTTTCCTTTGTACTTATTTATTTTTCAAGTTATTTTTCCGATTACACTGAGCAGATACAAATAAATATAAACATTTGGACTTTTTGCGTAAAAACTAAACCTCAATTTGACCAATTGACACTGGAACTTTTCTCAGAAATAGCTTGATAGTCCAGTAAACGAGTTATTGCACTTGCTGTTTCAAAAATAGATCTATCACTACCCCAGAGGAACAGAGCGCAAATAAAGCGCAATTTGAGCAAATGATTCGTGAAAAATGATCCTTCAGTCCGTACAATGAACAAGCTATGAATTTCATTTTGCATGTGTGTTTGTTTACATGTTCCTAGATGGGCGTGTTGCGCGATATTTTTATAAACTACTTTTTTATCAACTACTTCTCACCACTTGATAATCATTTACGACGGAGTTTCAGTTGATTAGGTAAAGCGTTTTTCGTCTTTCCTTATTTCGTTTCAACTAACAGTTAAGAAATTCTAAAGAATTTTCTAGTAGTATTTAAATTATTTATAAGTTGCCAGCCATCCTTTGTGAATAAAATATTCATGAGATGATATTTTTACTGTTTCTCTCAGTAACATAATTAGCTCCCGACAAGGCTATAGTACACCTCGTATGGTTTGTTTATCAATTAAGGACCTTTATATTGAAAATTTTTAAAGATCCAATACGTTGTACATCTCATGTACCAATTTTTTCGGAAATAAATGATTTTTCTTTTTTTGTCTTTCAAGTATTTTCTACGATGAACTACATCCCACCGTTAACTTCATCTTACTGTCAACTTTTTCTCATTTCAGTAACACTTCAACAATTACACTCAGTAGCACAGCCAGAGGGGGGCCACGGGGGCCTTGGCACCCCTAAATGCTGAGCTGGGGGCCAGTTTCAGTTGACGTGTTGAGGGAAAAAATGAAAAGATTGCTGACAATTAATATTTGGCCCCCCCAAAATTTTGTCGGGGATCCTGGTCCCCCCCCCCCCCCTCCGAAATTTTCTGCCAGCTGCGACACTGATTACACTGTTTCATTTCACAAACTTTTACGTTTCGTCGTCCGTTATTTGAGCGAAGTAAAAGAGTTTGATTGAATTAGTCAGAACAATTAATGTTGCACACTTTTTCTGCATGCGTGAATGTCTTGTTTAAAGAAGATATAAAATGACATGGGGTACATTGTTAACGGAAACGTTTAATATTTTCATGTAAAACACAGACATCTGCCTGAATCTGAAAACAATTTTGCCTCAATTTTCCCGAAGCAGACAAATGGCTAACTAAAACGAATATGCTGGCGTAATCTATAAAATCGAAGAAGTTTGACCGTATCTTTTATTTTCATCTCTTTCCTGCTTTGATTTCCTTACCCTAGGAATGCGTTGATAATTTTTCACTCTGTTTCGCCGATGTACCTTTCAAATGAAAACGGTTAACTTCTGTAGAAAAACTTCGTTTTTCATGGTTAGAAAAGAGTCGGTGCTCTCCACAGCTCCCGGCGTCGAGTCACACGTACACCACCGGTCTGCCGCAGCATATGGCGGTGTGCCAGACGTATAAATAGCCCCGTGGTGGCCTCATTACACCGGCAGGTCTGAGGCACAGCCTGCGGGGACGACCTCACTGCAACACTGACGGAATGTGGTTCCGTTGCATGGTACAGGGTAATGAATATCCTCCAACGACTATCCAGAGGGATTTTGCTTTTCACACAATCGCGATAAATCAATATAAGATAACCTTCATTTCAAAAATGTAAACTGGAGAACTTTCCTAGCACGACTATTCAAAGGGATTATGCCCTTCACACAATCGCGAAAAATCAATATAGGACCACTTTCATTTCAATGAGGGAAACAAGAGAAGCCACCAAGCATTACAACGAGTCCCTAAAAAAGTTGTGATGATGGAGCAGGATAAAAAACATTCAGGTATAACAAAAAAAATTCATTAAAACATATCACAATACTTGATGATTTTGAGCTCCAGAGTCTGATGAGACACAATTAATTAACTATGTTTTAGGAACAATGAGCGGTATAATACACTTTTTACTACATTGTAACCTTAACGTCACCTAAACTTGGCTAGATGACTCATCTAAAGACATGATTCAAATGCAGAACTATTATAGCCACCAGTCGCTACTTAATTATAATTAAATAAACGTGGCAGAGGCGTCAGTTCGTACATAAATCGTGACCATATCGAAAGTTATTCATAGAACTGAAGAAAAACGGTAAACGTATTATAATTGAAACTGTGTATATTCTTCCAACAGCCTGTCCGGTATCTTTCCTGAGTGAACTCCATAGTATTATGTCGTTAATTAACAAGTATCTAAACAATATCACATTAATCTGTGGTGACTTCAACTACGGTCTTCCAAAACATGAAAGCTGCGAACAAATCTGACATTTCATATTGCCTTCCAGTTTAAATCATTCCTTCCAATCATCACGAAGTCTACGCGTGTCTCATTAGAATCTGTTACATTGCTCGATAATTTCTTCATGATAGATCCAACTGATTTTCTTACGAGAAAAATAGCTTCCGACTATCAGTTCATTTCCTTGCGTTTCTCAATAAGGAAAATGGCTTCATTACTTGTACCGAACCACCGACTGTAACTTACTCATATCGTTGCACAAATGAATCATATTTGGGAAGAATGAGAACTCTTGTAGAAGAATTAATTAATGCCAACACTGAACATCTATTAGCAGGACAATAATTCGACAAACAGTAATGAAGCCATACTAAACTTGACTGTAATTATAGCGAATGCATCTAATCAACGTTGTCCAATCATCACTTGTACACTTACACCAAAAAATAGACAAAAGCGCTGGATTACTGAAGACAACATCGTTATCAATAGAAAGACACGTCAGCGAACCTAGCTCTACTCAACGAAGGGAGAATATCTAAAGAAACGTATAACAAATTCAAAAATTATCTAACACAACAAATAAGAACACAAATCTTTTTCTTACACAAACACAAACCTGCCAATTTCTCTCTTGTAATTGCGGGCATAAACAATTTGAAAAATCAATTAAGTGGATTAAAAAAGTTCTAAGCTTAAAGTACTAAACGGCATAGCTGATATAATGGCACCATTCATATCTTTCATCATCAACCAGTCATTTCTCCTAGGTATTTTCCCGAACTCTCACAAAACTGACAGAGTAACCCCTATTTCAAAAATGGGGATGAAACTTGCGTTAACAGTTATAAATCTGTCTCTGTACTAGCATTTATTTGAAAAATGTTTTTAAAAATTGCATGCAAAAAAGTATATTCCTATTTGAAAGAAAAATTATTTCTCTATGTTAAACAACAGGGTTTACGTTCGTAAAAATCAACAACTCAGGTTGTATTGAATAGTTTACAATACCATTATACCAATATAGGCGTGATATGATTTCGTCATATCCAGCGTCCAGAATTTTTTTTGCGCTATGGATTACCTTGAATGTTGCGACTGGCCCTCTTATTCACTTCGAATCTCCAAGAAGAACTGCGTCGATCATCATATATGAAGAGATATTCCATCGCGAGTTATCTACAGATGAAAAGCATGCAAACTCTACCAAGAATCTTCTAGAAGCACGACATCTGAACAAAGCCTCCACGATTCAGCTATTGAACGCGTTACGACGTCGTTTCTAA
>JACJUY010004398.1:57411-72305 GCA_014220935.1 Platorchestia sp. MABIK
GTTTGTTCCACTGTAAGGCGCCTGATATTGACAGAGCCCTCTGCCCTATGTGAGATGAACGATAGTAGACTAAGACATTGTTGTTTCTGTTCGGCTTTTGGTTCCCGGCCGAAGAAGAAAGTCAGAGGTGCTGAAAAACAGGACAGCAGTGAACCGAAAAAAGAGAATCCTTAACATCTGTATAAGTTACCGTTGCTTTCCAGTATTATCTAGGAGTGACTTATAAATCGAAAGCTTCAAAATTTTTAGCGGTGTTAATTCATTTTCAATTTTAACTACTTAATTGCTCATAATTTATTTCCCAACTCTTCAGCCGTACGAAATTTTCCAATTTCTTCACTGGAAGAAATTTGACTATTAATTGCTCATACTAGTCAGGGAGATTTGCAGTGTAAATTGCAAGACACATTCCTTCAATATGTTGAATGATATAGCTGCTCCTAGCATTGATGCCGTAGTTGTTGGTCTCATTGTGGCATGTGCAGTACACCACCACATTTGTGCCCCAAAGTGTGCATGACTTCCTACACACCCCCACAAGTAGAATCAATTGAGACTGCGTCTACCCGACACACGCAGCCCACATGATGCAGACATGGTACATACGCAGAGTCTGTACCCAGACACTGACATGATTTACTACGACATGAGTCGTGTTTTTTACTCATAGTTTGTTCATATTTAGGTATGCGTGAACTTTATTTAGTCTGAGTGCTATTATAATAAAGAGTGTGTGATGAACTGTAATCCATGCGGAGTCTTTCCTCACCTCATGTGGCTTCAAATAGCATAATCTTGTTCTTATGGCAACAGAGAGCTCTGTCCGATATTTTCTTTGTGTTGTACTACTACATCATTCATTTTACTAATTTGTACTGAATTCATCTCTAGTTACGTTTTTCATGTTCTTTAGTGCTGAAAAAATTTATTTCGTGTTCACACTAATTTATTTTTCAGTCGGCGCAATGCGTTAGTAGGATAAATATTACGTCAGTAATAATGCTTCCATGTTTTTTCAGGGCGCGTTCACCGAAGTTGTGCCTCGTAAATTAGTTTGAAGTGTGCAGATCTACAAAACATTGTTCAACAGTTCGGGCCGGGAAGCGCGCCACGTCGGACCTGAGACACCCGGACGCCTCCCGCCTTCATCCCGGGCTCCCGCACGTCGATCATGCGGCCGCTGACTCCCGGGCTTCGGTCTTTGGCCATTCCAGGGAGAGTCCAGGCGCTGCTTAGCATTCCAGGCGGCCGTCCCTAAGCCCACAAACCGCCGTTCCCGACTTGGTGGTTCCAAACGCGGCGGTGTAGGCCTCCCTTTCTTCGGGTGCCTCGGCGCGTTCGAATATTCACGGCGCGTAAATCTTAAAGATCCCTCCAGAGCCCCTCGATGAGGAGCAATGATGAAATCGCCTCCCCTGGAAAACTACCTGAAACTTCAATGGTCGAGCGATTGAGTCCAGGTTTAGGGTGTGGAAATAGCTCTCTTCTTTTCTGAACAAAAAGAAGTTCTTCTAGAAACTTTCTCTCCAATATGAAGTCAACGAAGAAAGTATGTTCGTCATCTAGGAAAAATTTGAGTGAGGGATCTGGCACGCTTTGTTAGAGGGGATTTTTGGGTGGCTTGACTCAGGACCCAAAATTTGTGCTCGGGATCGACGATTTGTTCCTGAATGATCTACGGTGAAATTCATTAAAGGAAGTATCGTCGTTATCTGCGTGCCGTGTAATTGGAAGGAACTAGAAGTGTGTGATACACAGTTTCTGACACAAATTCTGACTAATTCTAAGCTTCGATAAGTTTTAAAAAATGCAAAGACATACTGTTAAAATTATATTTGAGAGAGGAGTGTCATCGAATGAATGTTGATAATCTCTAAAAAGAACGCTTTTTAACTCAGTTAAATCGAGCAAACATCGCGTGAAATTTACCAATCCGAAGACATGCTACCAATAGAGAGGGTAGAAAAATATACTTAATTTGGTGATGGACCTTACCACCGACACACGGGAGTCTCGCTTGTGCTAAGAAAAGCTAACATATTCAAGCCCAACAGCAGCATTCCGTTGTACCGTGTGCGGTGAAGGTAGACTTTAAATAAAGCGTGGGCACAACCTAAGTTAAGGACATCAGTGACTGCAACAACTTCACAACATCATTGCTTCCATGAACGTTTCAATGGATAGGCAGTTGAACATCAACACATCAATTATTACTGCTCTTGGTTGTTTTTTACTACAGAACATGAGTGAGTGTTCTAGATTTTTGCAATAATTTGTTAATAAACATGCGAAACACAATCTCGTACAAATTAAATATATTCACTACACATTGAAATACAAAATAAACTTGCTTCGAAAATTGATCAAAGCTTCATAAGAAATCTATGCTGAAGGAAGAGCTCAACGCGCAATGAAGAGCAATTTACTAAAGGAGGAGAGTTCGATCAATAGTGGCTAAGAAAAAGAGTACATGACGGAAACTTGAGATCAGGTTACGAAGTGTACGAGCTGGAGCGCAGTCTCGTGACTCGGACCGGAATCTAAAACAATCATCAACGCCGCAGCGGTGACGTTAACTGCACAGTTCCGCTAGGCCGGCTTGGCTACTTGATGCGGTTGCCCACGTAAATCGTTTTCAGCGAAGCTGGATGAAATTCAAACGAAGTCAGCAAAGAAAAGTTCACGCTGCGAGTTGAACTCCTCCTACGAAGTAAAGTTTTGAAAATGCCGCCTTTGCTTGACAAATTTATGAGCAACGCCTGCAACGCATTTGTAAAGGTGTCTTGTTGTCAGTGCTCGTAAAGCTCTTATTCAAAAATTGAATCATACTCCTGTATTGTATGAGTGATGACGGAACCCGTGATACTATTCATTTGTTTTACAGCTGAGTGCAGGTCATATTCCCCTCTAGAAATGTGCTCTTACGTTAGCACTTGAATCATTAACGAAACTGTTGGCAAAATCAATGATAATATTATGGAACTCATTTGTGGAATAACTCTCAAAGGCATTTTCACCGTTAAAAAAGCTATGTCTTGTGCGAGACAATTCCTGGGCCACTGTAGCGACAGCTCGCCTTTATAGTGTGCAGCATCGCAGCCAAGCTCGATAAGATTAAGTTTCATTTGCTAGTTTTTGCTATATTTTTCACGTTTTGAGATTGTCTTACATTTCTATGAACAAGCTCCCGCTGCAGCAAGCCATTCTAAAAAAGTTTTACCGGATTACGCCATCGTTTTTCCCACGTTTAACTGTTTCCCCTGGCATCCCATTACCATCTTTTCCCCCTCTCACCGTCATGGGGACAAACTGCCCATGCAATCTCTCTGGAATAATTACCTCGCATTCTGCTACTTACAAATGAAACTCGACGTCATTTTTATGGCGAGGCGGCGAACGCAATTTTAGCGAAGAACGCCTTCACTTCAACAACGGTTTTAGTTTTTCGTTGGAGCGCGAGAGGAAGGAAGCCCTGTGGGAACGCGGGCATTTTTTCCCTTTAGTGCTGGTGCCCGGCGTGCCGAACGGACGGCAGAGTCGTTTCTTCTTTAGATTAATGCGCTCAATTATCCAGGCGTGAAATTATCCTTCCTGATCCCGGTCACGGCTCGAGCTTTTCGCGGATGAGCTCAGCGGCCTCCGCAAATGGCAGACTGCCAACACGGACAAGACGTGCGTAGTCCGCCAGTCCGGTCTTGCTGATGGGCAGCCAAAGAAAAGGCGGACGGGGTATTTTTATCTCGGTGGTGGAGGGTCGCAGAGGGCAACGTAATTACGAGATTATTTTGAGCTTCAATTGAGTCTCTGAGGGAGGAAGCGCAGCAAAAGAGGTAGGTAACTTGAAATTTGCTCTCCGAGATTGAAGGGCTGAGGTTTGGGATTGTTAAAAAATGGATTTATCGAAACCGCTGACTGATAACGATTTAGTGGTCTAACGTCAAGTGAAGTAATAAAATTATATTGCTTGGAATTCGAAGTGTTGTAATTGATGAGTGTTTTTAAAAAGCTCAATTCATCACAGGACTGGAGTTGACTCGAGGAAATGCGCTCGTCCATAGATTTGCGGTCACAATCAGTATAAGCACATGGAAGCTTCACCATCCTGACTTGGGCGTGAGAAACATTCCAAGTCGAACACAGCGTACATGAACATTTTCGTTCACCTTTCCCATGCGCAATGATGCCAGGAGGCACGTGCTCAAGTCGGGGTGTACGCTGCCACATATGAGACTTGAGGAGACAGTCAACAGTACATTCAGTTCGCCTCACTAGTCTCGGCATGTTCAGCGATGCCCTCATTTTGGACGCTCTTGGACGACCATAAACAAGACCTTCGGGGTCGAAGCAACTAAAGTACCTTGCAATTGTTAGTAATATTTTATTTTCTTGCTAGAACTCATTTTTTATACCAATCGAAAATGCCAGGGCAAATTACTCCACTCACAAATGTATGGGGAAATGTAATTTTCAGGTAAGTGTTTATAAACACATATTGTATAAGTGCTGTCATACTGCAGCTTCTATTAATTAAGAAGACTCAAAACCATGTAACTACGAAGACAACTGTTCCAGGAGAAAATCAATAGGGAAACGTGAGTTTGAAGAAGACACGAAGTTTTTTGCTGCTGCCTTCCAACTGAAGGCAGAGTTGCAGAGTGGGGCCTTCGCTGCCCCTCCTGTCAGTGCCTGGCACGGTCCCTCCTGTTAGTGTCTGGCACTGTCCCTCCTGGCAGTGTCAGTGTAACGGTTCCCATGTATCTGTGCGCAATCAACAAAACCATCACCCTAACCACGTCACTAATAGAAAAATGCATCTGGCCCTCAGATCTCTTCATCGGACGTCGAAAACAAACGCACGAGAATCAAAAAGAAATTTACGCGTCAAAGTAACTCAAAGCACAAAAACATTTCCCCGCCCAGGCATGCTGCAGGACAAAAGTAATGTCCAGCTCCGAACAGACCACCCGACCGCGGCATCAACACGTTCTTACTTGGCTCCTCGGCTGCCGTCAGTATTGGGCATGGCAAGTCTCTCTGCTGGCGTCATGTATCTAAGCCCTCAGCAAGTATCTCTGCTGGCGTCATGTATCTAAACCCTCAGCAAGTATCTCTGCTGGCGTCATGTATCTAGCCCTCAGCAAGTATCTCTGCTGGCGTCATGTATCTAAGCCCTCAGCAAGTCTCTCTGCTGGCGTCATGTATCTAAGCCCTCAGCAAGTCTCTCTGCTGGCGTCATGTATCTAAGCCCTCAGCAAATATCTCTGCTGGCGTCATGTATCTAAGCCCTCAGCAAGTCGCTCTGCTGGCGTCATGTATCTAAGCCCTCAGCAAGTATCTCTGCTGGCGTCATGTATCTAAGCCCTCAGCAAGTTTCTCTGCTGGCGCCATGTACCTGGCTCTGAGCAAGTTTCTCTGCTGGTGCCATGTACCTGGCCCTCTGCAAGTATCTCTGCTGGCGCCATGTACCTAGCCCTCAGTAAGTATCTCTGCTGGCGCCATGTACCTAGCACTCAGCAAGTATCTCTGCTGGCGCCATGTACCTGGCTCTGAGCAAGTATCTCTGCTGGCGCCAAGTACCTAGCCTTCAGCAAGTATCTCTGCTGCCGCCATGTACCTGGCTCTGAGCAAGTATCTCTGCTGGTGCCATGTACCTAGCCCTCAGCAAGTATCTCTGCTGGTGCCATGCATCTGGCTCTGAGCAAGTATCTCTGTTCGAGCCATGTACCTGGCCCTCAGCAAGTATCTCTGCTGGCGCCATGTACCTAGCCCTCCGCAAGTATCTCTGCTGGTGCCATGTACCTACCCTCAGCAAGTATCTCTGCTGGCGCCATGTACCTAGCCCTCAGCAAGTGTCTCTGCTGGCACCACCTAGCCCTCAGCAAGTATCTCTGCTGGCGTCATGTATCTAAGCCCTCAGCAAGTATCTCTGCTGGCGCCATGTATCTAAGCCCTCAGTAAGTATATCTGCTGGCGCCATGTACCTAGCTCTCAGCAAGTATCTCTGCTGGCGTCATGTATCTAAGCCCTTAGCAAGTATATCTGCTGGCGCCATGTATCTAAGCCCTCAGTAAGTATCTCTGCTGGCGTCATGTATCTAAGCCCTCAGCAAGTTTCTCTGCTGGCATTATGTATCTAAGCCCTAAGTAAGTATCTCTGCTGGCGTCATGTATCTAAGCCCTCAGGAAGTATCTCTGCAGGCGTCATGTATCTAAGCCCTCAGCAAGTATCTCTGTTGGCATCATGTATCTAAGCCCTCAGCAAGAATCTCTGCTGTCGCCATGTACCTAGCCCTCAGCAAGTATCTCTGCTGGCGTCATTTATCTAAGCCCCCAGCAAGGATCTCTGCTGGCGCCATGTATCTAAGCCCTCAGTAAGTATCTCTGCTGGCGTCATGTATCTAAGCCCTCAGCAAGTATCTCTGCTGGCATCATGTACCTAGCCCTCAGCAAGTATCTCTGCTGGTGCCATGTACCTAGCCCTCAGCAAGTATCTCTGCTGGCGCCATGTACCTAGCCCTCAGCAAGTATCTCTGCTGGCGCCATGTACCTAGCCCTCAGCAGCTATCTCTGTTGGCGCCATGTACCTAGCCCTCAGCAAGTATCTCTGCTGGTGCCATGTACTTAGCCCTCAGCAAGTGTCTCTGCTGGCGCCATGTACCTAGCCCTCAGCAAGTATCTCTGCTGGCGCCATGTACCTAGCCCCCAGCAAGTGTCTCTGCTGGCGCCATGTACCTAGCCCTCAGCAAGTATCTCTGCTGGCGCCATGTACCTAGCCCTCAGCAAGCATGTTAGCTCATGTCCAGTACCTTAACCATGAATTATTCTCCCAGACCACAGCGATCACATCAGACGAGCACCTCTCCCCCCATCAGCCCCACATCTGGCACAACGCCTCCGCTCCTCCAGGCCTCGTGGCCCCAGCGGCTGCAACACACAGCAACATCGCGAACGCTGAACTACGTCTGCGTTTCACGCGGCGCGTAATGAAAGGCAATGCGTTCCCGCAAACTTTGCTTGAATAATATATTATTTTCGGAATTTATTTTGTAGGCAGGCCTCTCACAGAAGAAACTAACCCTGTTCTGAGCCAATTAGGAGCTTTAACGAAGCGGAGCTTCCAAAACACAACAAAAAACATCACACGCCGCAGCACGGCCCTCGTATTGCGGCTCTGGCGGCTAGCTACATTCACCTCATCGAAATGTTACGTCGAAATACCAAACGATATTTTCAAAGTAAGTTTATTTACAGAGAAGCGTCAAAACGAGTGATGATGACTTCAAACTAGTTGCCTGCGCGTAATTGTGCATATATGAAGGAAAATATAAGAAAGTTCTTCATTCGACCTTGACCAATTGTTATAACTTACGGAGTACCTCACGCCGCAGGCATCGTGAGCGCCCAAGCATGCCACGGAGGTGAGAGAGTCTGGATGAAGAGAGGAGTCAAAACTCTACGGATATTGCAACCAGGATTCAACTTACTTTTCATCCCGCCGCGTTCTGACGACAATTAATAGACAAAAGTCTTTCTTAAAATTGCTCGCACACCCACAGGCCGTATTCCACATACGTTTCAACAACGATGAAGAGGAGCAAAGAATAAGTACATGCTGTACTGTAGATCGAGCCTCCCATAACGCAACGAAGATGCTAGAAAAGAGGGAGTATGATGACATCATTTGTGTAAAGTTAAGGCCTATCTGCCGTGGCGGGAGTAGGCCTATCTGCCGTGGCGGGAGGAGGCCTATCTGCCGTGGCGGGAGTAGGCCTATCTGCCGTGGCGGGAGTAGGCCTATCTGCCGTGGCGGGAGTAGGCCTATCTGCCGTGGCGGGAGGAGGCCTATCTGCCGTGGCGGGAGTAGGCCTATCTGCCGTGGGGAGAGTAGGCCTATCTGCCGTGGGGAGAGTGCGCACACTTACATGGTGAGACGAAGCCATGTTTCAAAACCACTCTAAGACGTATCAAATATTTTTAGGTATTTCAAGTGTTTTAACTTGTTTCTTAGAAAGGGATGCGTTTTCGGATGCTCCCGTGTAGACTTGGCGGAATTTTCAGACAAATCTTTCCAGTTTTACATTTTCGCCAGCGAAAAAAAACTCATTCAAGCAAAAAAACATGTCGTACAAGGTGAGATATTCTTCATTTTGCATAGTATGATTTCTCACATATACGTTTTCATAAAAGATCAGCTCAATGAGCATTCCACTCCCACAAATTTTTTCATGGTAAAAACAAGGAAATAAAAAGTGATTCTCTCAGTGTATGTTAAATAGAATTTTCAAAGATTTTATGTTTCAGTTCGAAGAACGCAGAAATGAGTTCGAATTAAGGAAAATCATACCAGAAACCAAGCCAGTATATTTGTAGAATACAGTGCAACCGTTAAATCATCTTGACAGCCTAGCGCGTAGCCTGCTGTTGCTAAAACTGAAAATTTTCAAATTCTTCAACTTTCGTCCCCAATGAGGAACGAAGTTGATTTTCGTGACCTCATCGAAAGGACACCGCACCTGCACTCATTAGCTGTAACTCTCACGCCAGCGCTCGTTGAGCTCAACTGGGATCTGCCTTCGTTCAGCACGACCAACGCAATCGAATTCACACACGAAATATCTTTACTCACCAGTGAACCGATGAGTCATCACGCAACTCAAACTCCATGTGCTTACTCAAAAGCTGCACAAACGTACAATGTATGTGCTCACTTGCACCCATTGGTATTCAAACTCCCTCGAACACAACACACCACAACGTATCAGTAGTTCCTCACAGCACGTCACCAGTTTCTACCTTCTACACGACCCAACACCTCCAGTCTCCACCCACACAACACAACCCAACACCACCGGTTCTCCCCCAACACAACACCTCCATCCCCCCCCCCACCACCACCATCACAAAGCCCCCGCTGTAAAGCACCGGAGAACGTGCCTACAGGGCGGATGAGCCCTGACAGCGCCGGCTCGGATCATTTGCATTTGAAGGGCCTAACTTTTAATGAAGAAGTCTGAGCCGAGACGCTCAGAGGCGCAATCCTTCCTCGTGTGCATTCATCGCTGATTGTCCGAGATTTGAGCACTCGAATATATTCCACATTTTTAAATCACTCAACCGAGAAAACTCGCAGTTCCCGCCGTGATTTTCTGGAGGCGATCTCAACTTTCAGGATTAGCTCATCTGCAAGATTTTCAGCGAGTGAATGCGGAGGCCTTCCTGACATCCGCTCTGTGTAGCATGCCATGTCCTCATAGGGAAGCGTTACTTGTCAGTTTGTGGCCTTTTCCATTCCCTTCTGTGATTTCTCGGTTTGTGGTGGAGGAATTTACGCATATGATCTATCGAAGGTTGTCCCATAGAAGAGAAAATCCACTTCTAAATAAGTGAAGCTTATTTACTGTTCGATACAGTATTAACTTCTTCCCTAAGTGGGACAATGCTTTCCTTATTGTTGCCAGGAATTGCTCAGCAGTGTGGCTACGAGTGTAGAGTAAATAAGGCGGTGCAGCAAAACCCAACAGAATAGAGCTAGAAGCTTTCTAAAGTTGTTAGACGATAAAATGCTATGTAAAAATATGAATTTCATTGCAAAACTTATAAAAATTAGTAAAAACTATACAAAATTTCCATTTTTCGACGTATTTCGTATAAGTACTCAATCTTCTGCTCCAGACAACGCTGAGCTTTGGCTGTTGTTGCTGGCATTACTCAGTCTACTCGTGTTGCCTTTTTCTTTAGCTTTTATTTTCGAACATCATTCGCTCTCACATCACAATACGGTCAATTCGCTCTCACGCCAATAGACGCAATTCTTCATGTGCCTCCGAAGGAAGAAATCTCACGCGCCAAATTTGTGCAACGAGGAGGCCTTCGGAGCCGTGATCCAGGGCAGCGCTGCCATTCTTGTGCAGCTCTCCAATTATTTTCTCTACTCATAGCACTGCTACTTTAATGGAGAAATTTGGGAAGAATTTTCTCATTCATGCAAGCAAACAGTGATGAACAAAACCTCATATTCCTTGCGCAAAAAAGGCCAAACTGTATTTCATTTCCAAGCACCTGAAGTTTTGTTTTCCTAATTTTTTTTTTGGAAGCCAGTGTAGTGAAATTGCAAGTCATGATGAAGTCATGGAAGAATTCGCAAAAAGATTTGGCACACACAATATCCCAGACTCAGGGTTATGTGACCAGCGCAGTAAGTGAACGGCCACGTTACCCGGGTTGAGAGGGTTACCCAGCGATCATGCACTTGAAATATGGGGAAAAAAATCTGCAAAACTAATTTGTCAATTTGTAATCGAGATGTAAAGGATGACTCCCGGTTTTCCACTTCGCTCGAAATATGAGCCATTGAAAAATGCCGCTCGCTGTTGCTTGGTAAATGAGGGCCGTCAGTCGGAGCGATGGATAAAGGAAGATTTAAAGGCTAGATAAGCACACGCACATTTGGAGCAATGATGATGGGTGCTAGAGTACCGTTACGCACGTTTGATGCAATATCGCAAATTAGGTCTTCGTCTGGCTGGTGAATCACTAAAGTCATGATCTCAAACAAACACCACTACTTCATCCTTGCAAAATTTTCTGCCTCGTACGATGACATGTTAAGTCCATTATTGACCACTGAATAAAAAATTGCAAAAATCTAAAAAATCGAAACATTAAAATAATTTTTCAACCTTCAAGTGTATATTTTTCGGATATTTGTCCCGATGAAAAAAAAATCTCATCATTGTTCCCGTTACATTTTTGTAATTGTTTTATTTGACCCTTTCGAAGATCGCACTATTTTTCAAAGCCTCCAAAAACATAATGGAACTAAAACTTTAACATACTGAATAGAATTTGCTTAAAATCAACTGCGCAGCCTCCTTAAACGACAGCTCAATGTGCGATGCAAACTTCTTACCGCATAAGTTTCAGCTTTCTACGAATTCCGTAGAAGCGGGTATGATTTCATGCAGTCCGAGAGTGCAAAGTTTGCCTCATTGACAAAACGCCATACTTCAAGGTAGGGTAATTCTATAATTTATCACTGTACAGAATAGTTTGTTTGTGACCGTCTGACGTTGCGGGCCGTCGGTTCTTTATCAGATGTAGAGGGCCGACCACGTTTAATCTTTCTCTGGGGGAGGGGGCAGTCTCACAAGGGGGAGATGAGTGTTGATTTTATACGGTCATTTTATGAAAAGAATGCAGGTTTCTCTGGGTGAGGGGGGGGGTTCTCACGAGGTGGAGATCAGTGTTGATTTTATACTGTCATTTTATGAAAAGAATGCAGGTTTTCATCTTCTGGCTTATATGCGAGATCAATTTATACTTCCAGTGCTCTAAATTCTTCACAGAATAAAAAAGTAAAAGAAAGAAAAACAGTTTATTTCCCATCAAGTTGATTCATAACTCCCTGTAATACAATACTCGTACGTTTAAATCATGAGCAGCGTTTTTAATTTCATTTATAATCAATTTTCAACGTTGAACTTGAAGGTGCAACATCCAGTCCGTGCATTTCAGGTCTGCGTAGTTTTCATTTCGTATAAAACTCGAATGTTAAAGTCACGCGATTGCGAATTATATTTATAACGACATAACTTATTTTTGTAACTCCATTTTCAATGACTTGGAAGTTCTGACTAAAGTCATCCCCAGCGACGATGTTGGATTCCTTTCTTTCTATTTTTCTATTTTGTACACAGGCAGAACCACCTGCAGAGACCTCCGACGTAGTTGAGTTCTCCAAGTTCTTAGCTAACGCTTCCTGCCTCGTGTGTCGCTCTCTGTCCTCATGCCAATGTCAACCGCTTAGTTTCCGCTTCCTGCCTCGTGTGTCGCTCTCTGTCCTCATGTCAAGTTCTTAGCTAACGCTTCCTGCCTCGTGTGTCACTCTCTGTCCTCATGTCAAGTTCTTAGCTAACGCTTCCTGCCTCGTGTGTCGCTCTCTGTCCTCATGCCAATGTCAACCGCTTAGTTTCCGCTTCCTGCCTCGTGTGTCGCTCTCTGTCCTCATGTCAACCTCTATGTCAACCGCTTTGTCAACCGCTTTGTCAACCGCTTTGTCAACCGCTTAGTTTCCGCTTCCTGCCGCGTGTATAGCTCTATGTCCTCATGTCAATGTCAACCGCTTTGCGTGTAGCAAAAAATCTTTAGGTTGTTCATCACAATCGTCTAATTTCCCTTTCTGTTCAGGAAAAATAGAAAACCTTGTAAATTACGCTACCTAATAAATAACTTCTCATTTTACGATAATTGATGTATGGATCTAATGAAATGACGACGTCCCATACAAAAAACATTTTCACATGGTGTAAAGCATTGACTACTTCACCTTAGCAAAATTAAACTAAGACACTTTATTGAAAGAAAGCTATTGAGGGAAGTGAAATTAAATCAACGAAATGAAAAGGGTTATAACGTCTTATTATTCACGTGAGGTGTGTGAACTTATTCCTCTTCTCATATGCGTGTAAAGAATAAAAAAGTATTATAAAAAAGAAGGAAAGAAAAATCGTTTATTTCCAAAAAATAATACATGAGATACACAACACATTGGGTTTTAAAAATTTCCTAATATAAAGGTCCATATAATTATTTTTCAGAGACAACCTTACGAGGTAGTCGCATCGGGGGCTAATTATGTTATTGAGAGTAACAGTTGAAATATCATCTCTTGAATATTTTATGCACATAGAGAGGGCTGACAACTTATAAATAATTTTGAAACTACTAGAGAATTCGTCGGAATTCCTTAATTATCAATTGAAACGAAATAAGAAAAGACAAAAAAACGTCTTATGGAAGCAGATTGGAACACCTTCGTAAATGATTATCGAGTAGTGAGAAAAGATTAGTTAAAAAGTAATTTATGAACCACATCGCGCATCACGCTTATCTAGAAACATGTAAACATTTTTAAATCTGATTGATCGCACAACATCGATTTGTGATTCCGATAGATCATACAGGAATGAAGTCGTAATTCTGATAAATTACATCGAAACGAGTTGGAATTATGATAGATGCTAAAAAACAAGTGGTAATTATGATTGAAGACAAAAAAAAGAATGCTAATTCGCAAAGATGACATAGAAATGAGTTAAGATTCTGATAGATAAAAGAAAGAAATAAAAACCATTTTTTAACGAATATTTCTACACAAATTTGTCATGTGCGTAAAGTTCAACCTTACTCTCTACATGGCGATAAATTCTGGATAATGATTAGATTTTTTGTGGAATTTTAGTACATCTATTCCAGGCTGTCGCTTTCTCTCCGATTTAAATAGATTATTTTGAACTCTATGCAAGAACTTCAGTTTAAGTCTCCTCTGTGCAACTACAGGGTATGGCCAATGATTTTGGGGAAAGTGAGTTTATCTATTTCCTCGTTTAAACTAAGGCGTGATCTTGCGTAGTTTTTAACTGGTGGCCTCCGGAAAACATTGTAAAGGATGAAAAAAAACTATATTGCATACAAGAAATTGTAATGACCTGCACAACTAAAAAGTTATTATTATCCTTATTTGCAATGTTGACCACGCTTCTTCAAAACTGTTTTGATGCACTGTGGCTTGCTCTTTATTACTTTTTCAAAAATATCATCAAAGGACCTCTACTCTTCTTCAATTAAGGCTTCAAGTTGCGCTAAGTTAGTTGGTTTCTTCACGTTCCTTCGACTTTTGATAACCGACCATAAATTTTCGATCGGATTTAGATCAGCAGAATTTCCAGGCCAATGACCCAAAATCTCCACTCCATCGTCATAAAGGAACTTTTTAACCATTTTTGCATTAAGACAGGGAGCCTTCCACCTTTTTCCAAGGAAGCTGACCAGCTATCGTTGGAAGGAGATAATCTTTCCAAGACTTTAGGGTACCAGGCCGAATTCATTGCTGAGTTTTTGGGTAAAATCGTTAGTGCTCCAGTTCCCTTACCTAAAAAGCAACCCCAGACGTGAAGAGTTGCAGGATGCTTGACAGTTAGAACGACACACTTTTTGTTAAATCTATCGCCTTTTCTTCGTCGCACAAGGCTTTCCCTAAGATGGCAAAAAGAGGTACGGAGATTGATCGGGAAATATGACTTTACCCCATTGTTCAGCAGTCCAATTACTTCCTTCAAAAATTGAGCCAGTCTTTGATGTTCTTCGCCGTTAAAAGAGGTTTTTTCGCAGTTCTCCTTGAAACAAATCCGAAATAGAACAATGTCAAAAAATCTGTTTTGTTAACTTTTCTGAAAATCATAGAATAATGTTAATGATTCTGTCGTCACAACTAAAAATTTGACATGGGAGAAATTCACCACTATCTTTTCACGCATACACATCAAATAATAAAGGTATCATGCCTACTCGACCTCACTATTCTTTTTTGGGGCTATGAATTAAAAATTCATTTTTAAAACAGGAGGCAATTTTTAAACGGTGAAATCACGGATAGTTGATACTTCTACATGGTAATTATATTGGTAACCGCACAGCCCGTTTCAAAACATAGAAACTAGTAATTTTAACTGATAAGCAATGAGATTCTTTCATTTCAATGTAAATACTCATTTTGGGACAATAATATAAACAGCCGCTATTAAATAGATTTTTTACATTTGTATCCAAAAATGAAGAGAGGCTTTAAATATAGAGATACTACATTTTGTGAAAAAAGCTTAGTCTGCAAATTTCTTTAATTCAACCTCAATTCAATTGCACTGTTAATTTTAATTAGCAAATCATCCTATTTACTAAGGGCTGCCCGGAGGTTAAGGTTTTATATTGTGCGGAATTTCACGGAATAAGCACAGGAATTTCCGAGTTCCGTGTGAAAGATATAGTGAAGAGCAGAGCAAAAGTGAAGATTGTCTTGAATTGTCCAATTGTGTTGTAAGGTTTGGAAGTATAAATGTG